>JACXGI010009155.1:0-31229 GCA_016801175.1 Esox masquinongy
TCTTCCACTCCTCCATGACGACATCACGGAGCTGGTGGATGTTAGAGACCTTGCGCTCCTCCACCTTCCATTTGAGGATGCCCCACAGATGCTCAATAGGGTTTAGGTCTGGAGACATGCTTGGCCAGTCCATCACCTTTACCCTCAGCTTCTTTAGCAAGGCAGTGGTCATCTTGGAGGTGTGTTTGGGGTCGTTATCGGCGACTGCCCTGCGGCCCAGTCGCCGAAGGGAGGGGATCATGCTCTGCTTCAGTATGTCACAGTACATGTTGGCATTCATGGTTCCCTCAATGAACTGTAGCTCCCCAGTGCCGGCAGCACTCATGCAGCCCCAGACCATGACACTCCCACCACCATGCTTGACCGTAGGCAAGACACACTTGTCTCTGTACTCCTCACCTGGTTGCCGCCACACACGCTTGACACCATCTGAACCAAATAAGTTTATCTTTGTCTCATCAGACCAAAGGCCCTCTGCTGGGCCTTTTTGATGATGGTGTCTGTGTTGAGCTCCCACTTTAGATCCTGGGAGATAGTGGATCCCAGAAACCTGAAGGATTCCACTGCAGACACAGGGCTGTTGAGAATGGAAATGGGGGGCAGAGTCAGGGGGCTCCACCTGAAGTCCAAAGTCATCTCCACAGTTTTGTGCGTGTTAAGTTCCAGGTTGTTCTGACCACACCAGAGGACCAGCTGTTCAACCTCCCATCTGTAGGCATGACAGATCGTAGTGTCATCTGTGAACTTTAGTAGTTTGACAGATGGGTCTCTTGAGGTGCAGTCGTTGGTGTAGAGGGAGAAGAGCAGTGGGGAGAGCACACACCCCTGGAGGGCGCCGGTACTGATTGTTCTTGTGCTGGATGTGATGTTTCACAATTCACAACATAACAAGCATACATTCATACACTTCAGCAAGCATGACCGGTTTGGCAGCGGGTCAGTGATGGTCTGGGGAGGCATATCCTTGAAGGTTCGTACAGACCTCCACATGCTAGCCAACGGTACCCTGACTGCTGTTAGGTACCGGGATTAAATCCTCAGACCCATCATCAGATCTTACGCTGGTGCAGTGGGCACTGGGTTCCTCCTGATGCAGGACAATGCCCAGCCTCATGTGGCCAGTGTAGGCAGATCCTGGATGACAAAGGAATTGATGTCACTGACTGGCCCTCAGATTCCCCAGACCTGAATCCAATTGAGAACCTCTGGGACGTTACGTATCGGTGCATCCGACGCCGTCAAGTAACACCACAGACTGTCCAGGAGCTCACTGATGTCTTAATCCAAGTCTGGGGGGAGATCCCCCAGGACACCATCCACCGTCTCATCAGGAGCATGCACAGACATTGTCGGGAGCGCATACAGACACCTGGTGGCCATACACACTACTGAGTCACATTATGAGTTGCTGTGATGAAATTCACGCAAGTTGGAACAGCCTGTGATTTCAATTGTTTACTTTGATTTTCGGTGTGAGTTTGAATCCAGCCCTCTATCGGTTGGTGATTTTGGTTTCGACTGACAGTTATTACGTAATTTTGTTCTCATCAAATTACACAATATACAGTAAAAATTTTGATCTTCAGTATATTTCGTTCATCGAGACTCGACTGTTACCTTAATTTTTTGGAAAGTTGTATATTAAATCACTTCAAATGAAACAATATGAAATGACTACTGAAATCATTACATTTTATATTTTTTTTATGGAGCACTTCACCTTTTACATAAAACTATCAATAGTTCTCATCACAGCTTTTAAAGGCAAAATAAAAAACAATTAGATCCTTAACAATTACTTTTCCCTTTTTGAAATATAAGAACACAATTCACAACAATTCCTGTGTTAATATTAAGAAATACAATAAACTCTCATTTGTGTACTACAGTAGTAGAGCATGCCAAAGTTTTTTTTTTTTTAAAGTTACTATAAAATCACTAACTTTGTCACAGAGGTAGATGTACCGTATGTACCCTACACATTGTAAAGCATAATTGAAACATGCAACTGGAACTGAATTGATCCCATAGTGATCGTGAAATTTATAACAAGTGGCTAAGGATGGAAATATCTATTTAATACATACAGTACATTTAAAAAAAATTGTGATTAGGACAAAATATTTGGGGGGAATTTTGATGTGTGTTGCAGAATTTATGTACGTGTGTTGCTGTGTCTTTTTGCCATCAGTTTCTTTCAGGGAAAGAAATGTGCTGGCGTACTAAGGGTCAAATAGACCTTACCCACCAGGGATACATATTGTCTTGCTACTGGTCATGTGTAATAATAGACCACGACAGAAATATGACAACACACAGTCCATTTCCCACTGATGGCTGTTTTAGGGAGAAGATGGGATGGTTGACTTAAGCCTACAGAGCATGTAAGAACAGTTAAGGATGAGTTATTGAAGATCACAAAGAGACAGCAATGCAAAATCAAAGCACTGACAAAAAATATATCACTAGTGGATGCAAGTGGATCAATCAAAAGACAGGGGCAAAGACACAATCTTATCTAAAAATACTAACTCTATTTCCAGACAGACTCATATCATACTATAAATGGAAAGATTGAGATGCTCAGGACATCAAACCCTGCTGGCATATATGCATACCTGAACAAAATGAATGTATTTTTGAGTTTGAGAATGCTCTAGAACTGTGGTTTACAACAAAGGGCACTAGGATCATTGTGTCATTATTTGCATTAGACAACCAGATTCAGTGTACTGTAGGTGTCCAGTTGAATGAACTCAGATTTTTTAAACGATATGCTGTGTGCCTGCCTGTGCATGTGTGCAACCGTGTGTATTGTCTGTATGAGCGTAACTGCGTCTGCATTGGTGATCTAACTCCGAAAACCCAGGTGATACTCAGATCTGCACAGCTGCTCCAGGATATGACATAATTAGAAGGTGATTATAGAGGCATCATGGGAAAAGACAGTCAGTCTAATGGAGGTAAACCTGCCCAAATAGCTCTCTTTTTCAACTCCAATAGTCAGGTACACTGAAATGTTTTTGCTGTTGGCACCAAGGAACACAGCTGTAGTAATAATGGCCAGGGAAACATTACAAAAATTACAAAATTATTACAAATTACAAAATTATTAAAGTCACAAACTGTATTGTCAAATATATATATATATATACTACCTGTACAACAGAGGCTAGAAAGCTCTTTATTTATTCATAAAGATGAATGACATGAGTTGACCAAAAGAGACAACTGATGAAAAGTAGGTTTCTGCATCTGTGTGCTACATCTGTGTACAAGTGACCGTGTGTCTGTGTGTTTGTGAGCTATGCGGGAGAGAGCTATTCTCTCCCGGTCCCTCCCTTTCCAAGTCTCTCTCCCGTCAGTTTTCTCAAGCGGCTGGGGAAACAAAGCTAAATGATCCACACAATGATGGATGAAACTAGTAGGCCCAGAGGAGTAGAGAACAGAGAGGAGAAGCAGGTGGAAAGAGCAAAGGAGGAACAAGATATGAGAAGGGGGGACAAGAGAAAGAGGGATGAAACTGCTGAGCCAAGGTAAAGGAGGAGAAAATGGATAGTTCATTTAGAGAGGAAGATAGAAACGAGAAGAGGAAGAGTCAAAAAGACAGGCTGAAGTTCCAGGCTTCAGGGAGATCCAAATCTGCCAGAAATCAAAATTATTCCAAATCACATACTATATAGCCCTGAACCTAGCAATCAGAAATACATCTATCACTGCACTAAATACCCGTTTCGTGGTCCTAGTTATCTTGACACCTCTTACGAATGTTGCCAATTCCAGGCCAGTCGTGAGAACTAGTCTTTAATTACTCAACACTCCAAAGCCGGTTTATGTTGTGACTTTTCACGAAGAGGAACCGCAAAGGAACTATCAACAGTCAAGGACAGTTAGAATCCTGACTGGCAACAGCTCCAGCATGGGACATTGTTCTACTCTTCCCTACTTCTACGGAAACCCCACCACTGGGCATTAGGACATATCGCGACACACAAACCTCACCATTGTTACAACCCCACCCCCTGCTGTGAGGTATTAACATATCAGTGGAGGACAGAGTGTGACTGGCAATGATTCCAGACCTTGACTTTTAACAAGTGTCCACCAGTAAAGACATTAGGATATTTCGTGACTTTTACCCCGTGACCCCCCTTTTCAACCCCCCATTCTTTTTCCTACCCCCCCATGTTTATTCAGCCACAGCATATACCAGTAAAATGCTTTAATTTTTTAAGTGCAAAAAATACAGTATTTCACAATGAATGAATGTGTACAAATAAACAGATGTACAATTGTTAAAGTAGTGTAAACAAGTTCGACAAGAAAATGCTTGTATGTATGCTCACAGCGATGCAGCAACAGAATGTTCTTTAAAGCATAGGAAAGGCTAAAAACAAATAGCAAAATATTTTAAGTAAAGGACAACAAAATAACTACACCCTAATAAAGATACTAAAAACTATATAAAGTAGAGTGTCTTGTGGCAGCAACTGAGACTTGTGTCTCAGAGTGTGTATGTGTGTGTAAATCAGACCAGTTCAAGTGACCTTTGCAGGTCAGCTAACTTGATCAGGAAACCAAAAATCTTGTATCCACACCAAACATCATGTCCTCCATTGCCCGGTAAACCACAGCTTCTCTCCTCTTTAAATGTTCTGAGCAATCAGGTGTCCAGGGTAGGGCTGTGGTGGTCGTGGACAAGTGGAACAGTTTTCATTTTGGCAAATTGCAACTTCTCTTCAGCCAAGAGTTCTTTCAGCCAACTTGCCAAAGCCTGTGAAAGTACAGTAGACAAAAAATTGACAATGTCAAAACAGTACAATGTCAAACTGTAAAAATCTAGAGCGGTCCAAACATTACAGCAAGTCATAAGCTTCACATTTAAGGAAGCTAAAGGTGTTAGGATAAATTCAAATACATATTAAAATTATGAAGTTAAAACAGCGACATAAGTTTTTTTATTTGTAAAATATGTTGCATACTTGTAAAAAAGATCTCCAAAGTAGTAATTACTTTTGTAGTTGTATAAAAAAATTGCATACTTGTAACTGAAGGAACTGGAAGACATAGAATAGACATTTTTCGGTTCCTTCATAACCAACTTGATATTTGGAATCATGCTACTCATTAATAACACTTGCCAACGTAAAACACGGATGCTCAGAGTTTTGTCACTAAAATCTTGCTAGAACTGTGACAAAATTATTTTTATTTGTAAATCACAGTCTGCAGTAGTACGTTTCACAGCGTTTGCAAGCAGATATACCCATGAGGACTCTGATTGGCAGGCCATAGCCTTTTCTGACCAATGAACTGAATACATCGGGAACGTAACACATTTTCACCTTTTAACCAATCTGAGTAGATTCTGGAACACGCAGTGCCAGAGTTTCAACCGGTTTCAACTCATAGTGATGCAGAGGAAGAAAAATATGGCTAAGCACGGTCGGCTTCTTGTACCTCAGTTTTTGATGGGATAACAAACCTTTTAGATGATTTTTCCCCTAGCTAGATCAATGCACAAAGTTTTACTGGAGTCTACTAGCTCAATTACTAAAATGTAGATCTAGCAACTAGCAAGGAATTTACATGGCTACTTAATGTTTTGCCTTTGACATGGATATGTATTTACCACGAGATTAATAGAAATTCACTTTGCACAATTCATATTTTGTATTAGACTAGTTTGGACGTATACATACCAGTTGAATATGGTTCACATCATAACATGTAGTTTTTGTTTATCACTTAAAAGTGTTTACATTTGTTCTACACATTTGTTTTATCTGCTAGGGCTGTTTATCTGTCTCACTGTTTGGCAAAATGTTCAGTTTTTTTTTTTTTTTTTACTTTTTGGCAATTTCTGCTTCAAAGAACAGGGTAAAGTTTCAGCATGAAAAATCATATGCAAAATGTCAATTCCTAGCTAATTACTATTTTTCCATCGTAGTAATTTAGCATGTTATTATTCCTATAACGTTTATATTTTTTTCAATCAAAACAGTTCTTCGTACTTTTCAAATGCATTGTCGCGTTGAACTAACTGGATAAAAGGTTTGGTATAGTATCAACAACTGAGGAAGGAGAAGTTGACCAATGCGAAACCTGTTTTTCCTCCGCTGCAATACATCACTATGAGTTAAAACACTTGTGTTCCAGAATCTACTCAGATTCGTTAAAACATGAAAACGTGACGGACTCATCATGCACTCAGTTCATTGGTCAGAAAAAGCTATGCCGTGCCGATCAGAGTCCTCATGGGTATATCTGCTTGTAAACGCTATGAAACATACTACCGCAGACTGTGATTTACAAATACAAATCATTTTGTCACATTTCTAGCGAAATTTTAGTAACAAAACTCTGAGTGTCCATATTTTACATTGGCAAGTGTTGGCAAAACTCCAAATATCAAGTTAGTTATACTATGGACATTTTTTATACAACTACAAAAGTTTGCAAATCTTTTTTACAAGTGTGCAAAACCTTTTTCCATCTAAAATGTAATTACAAGTTTGCAAATCTTTTTTACAAGTGTGCAAAAACTTTTTACAAATTAAAAACTTTTGTCATTGTTCTACCTTCATATAAAAAGGTATAAACACCCATTTTAGATGTTGCCTTATTTATTTTGTAAGAGAAATTAGTCATCACTTCAAATCAAATATAAAACAAACATTCTCAAAACGTGTTTTTCTTTCTACACATTTATAAATAAACCTGTTCTTTGCGGCGCAGTGTCCGCTGTTTGATGTCCCTCTTCGCTGCTTTGTCCAGGTTGTCCATGAACAACGTTTCTCCCTTTGTGTCCAGTATCGGCTTTCAGCTGCATCTGAGAAGTCAAGTGTGATGTTTTAGCAATTATAATATGCTTTATAATCCTTAATTCAATGTTAGAGTTTGTAGTTAGGCTATTTCTTACCTTCATCGTCAGTCCCGCTCCATTCTTCATCAATATATTTTAGACTAATCAGATTTACCACTAATCCCAGCACACCAGTGTTGTGTGGACTGTTCTACCTGAGATATGAACGACAAAACATTCCTTTTTCAGTACAGTACTGGAGCCATCTATCGCAGATGATGTACATATTCAACCAATGCAGTAAAGCAATAATTGTGAAAATATTTTTCCTTCTACGCTTAACAAATAAATGTGTCTACAGATTAATGGTAATTAACAAGTTATTAATCAAGTTAAACTCAATAACAAGGTGTTAACCAATTTATGTAACTAGGTACAGTGTTCATTGTAGTGTTATTCCCACCAAATAATACCTCCCCAAAGCCCACAATCCAGACAACCTAAGACTAATCTTGTTGAACACATTTGCATTATGAATGTTCTATTTCACACAGCCACCAAACACTTATTGATTTATTTCTTTTGACTATTTTAACATTTTTTAAAAGTAATATAAATTCACATTCACCTTTCATGCGGCCTATACTTTCCATCCTCTCTTGCAGTATTGTGTAGGTCCCCGACCGCACGCTATGAAAATACGGTAAATCCTGGCAATTAGCAAATGATAAAAAATCTAATAAAATTACAAACCATAAAAATTTAACATAGGTACTGTAGTTAAACGTTCAACTTACAGATAAAATATTTCGTCGTGCTCGACGAAGACCAGGCCCCGGGCCTTCCGTCGAGCAAGCTGTTAGATATACAGTCAATAGTCTGGTTAATTTGCTAGGTATGTATGTGTATAAATATTTCTATATAATGTTTTACTAGGGTTAGTTATCTAGTTACAATGCACTTAATATTGCGTTCTGTATGTAACAACGGTACCCAGCAAGATAGATAGCTGTAACACAAAACAACTTGTTACCGAACATACTGTTCGCTAATACTGTAAGCTCTTAGTCGACTCTTACCTTGATTTGTAGTAACAAAATTACTTGGACTGCCTTGAACTGTTGTCGCATTTTCAGTAGCCATTTCTATGGCTTGGCAAGTTGAATAGAAATTGCTGGAATGCATTCTCGACACATTACTGAAATGTTAGACTTTGATTACAACCTCCAGTAAAACACAATTTGGAAGTAAAACGTTCTCGTGAGTTTAAATGGAAGCGTGGTTGTAGTGAACTCCAATCCTCTTAATTTCACTGGTCATTGAAAATCGTCACGCACTCACTCCTGGTTTTCTTCGCCAGATTGGGTTATTTAGTTTTCCATCACTACGCCCTCCTACTTCCATTAATTTGATTGGCCATCGAAACATATAGTCCATGCCGTGACTGTCCAGTTTTGAGCCATAATCGGAAAACAGTGTGTCATCTCTATCTTTTATTTATTTAACACGTAATTTGCTATAATGGACTTGAGTCAAGTCGCTATAATGTCTAAGTGCTAGGCAGATGATCGCCAACAGAGAAACTGGCCAATGCAGCAGTGTGCACAAAGTGCAAAGATGTTTGTGGCTTTAACCAACTGACCAGTATTTCATTTGCAATTACTTCTGATATTATTTGCCTTCCCCGTAAAAAGCTGTTTGTCATATGAAATGAAGATAGAGAGGATCTGCATAGGGTTTTCACATTATTATATCCATTGAGAAACCAAACTTTTGCACACCTGTAGATCGACCGGTGCGTTGGAGATCAAAGGTCGATTCAAGTAAACAAAAGAACTCCTGCACACAGTCTGCGTAACTTGCAATAAGAATTTAATAACAACGTTTCGGTACCAACTTTAGGTTGCCTGCTGAATGTAAACTGCTGAAATCTTGGTACCGAAACGTTGTTATTAAATTCCTATTGCATGTTACGTAGACTGTGAGCGGGAGATCTTTGGTTTACATTATTATATCCAAACAAGGATCTTGCCATTGTTCAGCTGACATTGTTCCATGAACTTTGCAGTATAACATCAAACTTCTTGTGAATCTGAATCCTCAACCAGCCTTTTTATAAAGGCTTTTATTCAATGACTCCTTTGTTATTTTATTTTTCCTTTGTTGTCATGGTGAACAGCCACACTTGTAAACAATAAAAATATTATTTTGGAACAACTTTTGTTGCACTTTAAAAATTATTTTAAAACCATATAATGTACTAAATATATTTCAGTGTGTTAAAATGGATACAATTATTGGATTTAAATTATATTATACACAAGTATACAACATTTTTAACTGGGTCCATTTTCAATCAATGAACTATTTCTATACTACTTTTTGTCCAAAAGTACAACACTTTAAGTACTGCTTTTTAACTTTAGTTTGCCTGCTGAGTGTAAACTGTTGAAATTAGAATGAGGACAAAAGACAAGTGTTAAGAGCTAATTTGCATGTGCAAAGTTTGAGGAGTTTCCAGAAATGTCAAGAGCTGACTTCTTACGACTGGTTAAAATCATTTTATATCGCGACTTCTCTGTACTGGCCTTTTACCTGTCACCATTACAAAGATCTTTACTTGCATGGACACACTCCGAAACCGGCCTTTTCATGCAGTGTATGAATCAGTCAGGAATAAGCCTTAAATAAAACAATCAGAAGTAAATTATAACTGAATCTAGCAATCAGACAGGAATCAGTACTGAATTGAGCAAACATTAGGACTAAGCCCCAAACATACAAATCTGTCAGGAATAACTCCTGAATGTACCAATCAGACAGAAATCAGCTCCAGATATACCAATCAAGACAGGATTTACTTTATTCAACCACCCATGAAACTAAGTTGTTTTCTCACATAAGCTCTGTACTGCCATGATAATTGAGACTGCTTTGTAAACCTGTCAACTTAGAGTTGATTTTGTGTATTCTGTACCTACTGTCTACCACTAACGGCAACATCCCAGTGAGCGCCAACTGACCAGGGACGTCCATGGGCATCCATTATCGGGCCAGTCTGGCCTTTATTGGCCAAAGAAAAGACGTTGTGATTGGTACATATTTGGTCTTTCCTGAACAAACTTGATCCGGCATAAAAATAGACGTGTGATTGGTTCATATTTGGTCTTTCCTGAACAAACTTGATCCGGCCTAAAAATAGACATGTGTGATTGGTTCATATGTGGTCTTTCCTAAGCGGACTTGAGTTGGTTAAAACAAAAACGTCCAGGAATGGTCCATAATTTGTCTGCCCGGACCAGCCTTGATTTAGCCTAAACTACAGACGTCGATGATTGGTCCATATTTAATCTGTTCAGATCTGCCTCGATCTGCCTTGAAAATTGACGTCTGTGATTGGTCCGTAGTGGTTATTTTTCGTCTGTGTAGTCCATCCAGACCAGCCTAGATCTGGACTTAACAATAGACATCCATGATTGGTCCATATTTAGTCCCGGACCACCCTGGATCTAGCCCACATGAAGACGTGTCTGTTTGGTCCATATTTTGGTCATGGTCTGGCCCAAAAAAATCATGATTAGTCCATAATTCCCGTCTGACCATCCTTGATCTGGTCGTAAATATCTATCTGATTATATCTATTTATATGATTGGTCTATATTTTGTCTTTCCAGATCGGTGTATGAGGCAGTAAACTGTGAAAACAGCTGCACTCTGCTTCCAGACAACACAGTCACCTAACAAAACAGTTCATCATTTATCACTGTAAAAGTAATTCCAAATTGCAACAACTCACTTCATTTCAGCCACACAAAATAATGCCTACTCAAAGATTGTTTTAACATTATGAGATGAATATAAAAAGGAGATTACAAAGAAAACATACACACACCTGTGGTGCTGGAAGAGGGGAGTTTTTTAAGTAAAAAACAACATAGTTCCAGTTTGTGATTTTGTTATGCAGATATATTTAGTAATTCTACCTATTTGGACATTGTTTTACAGAAGTAGCCAATTAATGCTTTGATATACAACTTCATGCTCTAGGTAGAAAATATGTACAAGGACAATATACACTCACCGGCCACTTCATTTTTACACCTTTTCAACTGCACTTTATCACAATCAGCCAATCACATGGCAGAAACTCAATGCATTCAGGCATGTTGACATGGTCAAGAAGATCTTCTGAAGTTCAAACCAAGCATCAGAATGGGGAAGGAAGGTGATTTAAGTGACTTTGAACGTGGCATGTTTGTTGATCTCAGAAAGTGCTGATCTCCTGGGATTTTCCCGCGCAACCATCTCTAGGGTTCACAGAGAATGGTCCGAAAAAGAGAAAATATCCAGTGAGCGGCAGTTCTCTGAGCGAAAAGGCCTTTTTGATGGCAAAAGTCAGAGGGGAAAGAACAGTAACTCAAATAACCACTTGTTACAAGGTAGACAGATGAGCTTCTCTGAACACACAACATGCTGAACCTTGAAGCAGATGGGCTACAGCAGCAGAAGACCACACCGGGTGCCACTCCTGTCAGCTAAGAATGGGAAACTGAGGCTACAGTTTGCATGCACAACAGAAGATTGGAAAAATGTTGCCTGGTCTGATGAGTCTCGATTTCTGCTGCAACATTCAGATGGTAGGGTCAGAATTTGGCATGAGCAAAAAAGCATGGATCCATCCTGCCTTGTATCAACGGTTCAGACTAGTGGTGGTGGTGTAATGGTGTAGGGGATATTTTCTTGGCACACCTTGGGCCCCTTAGTACCAACTGAGCATCGTTTAAATGCCACAGCCTACCTGAGTTTTGTTGCTGACCATTTCCATCCCTTTACGGTACGTCAGTGGTATGTCAGGCATGCTCTGATTGTACATCACTTGTACGTAAAACTCGAGAGTAATACATGATTTGTAGTTTCAGGGATGTTGTATGTATTTGATATATATGTGTATGCTTCGAAAACAGGTGCACTGCATTTGTTTAGCACACTTTAGGGACAGCGCAGACCTTGCCAGGCACAATACCTACTAAAAACAGGAGGCCACTGAGGGAATAACACTGGTGTGTTATTTCAATGTACATTGTCTTATGTTTGAGCATCTTGTTATCTGTGTCTTGTTTTGTCTGTACACTGTGTTTTTTTTCTTTTTCTGTTTGTTTTTAATCATTGAACCTAAAATGTATCTGTAAACATGTATATGAAAGGTCCAGTTGTAAAAGAGACCTTGGTCTCAGTCCCTGTTCCTTGTTGAAATAAAGGTTTAATAATAATAATAATAATTTAATGACAACAGTGTACCCATCTTCTAATGGTTACTTCCAGCAGGATGACGCGCCCTGTCACAAAGCTCACATCATCTCAAACTGGTATCTTGAACATGACAACGGGTTCACTGTACTCAAATGGCCTCCACAGACACCATATCTCAATCCAATAGAGCACCTTTGGGATGTGGTGGAATGGGAGATTCACATCATGGATGTGTAGCCAACAAATCTGCAGCTAACATTGTTGCATTGGAGGACGCAATAATGTTAGCAACAGCGTGGCTGATGTCTGTTACACTAACATAGCTATTAATTATGTCTGGAAAATTATGTAAATGTACATCATGGCAATATGAATCCCATACTTCCAAACACGACTTTCACTAAATGAAAGTTTGGCCCTTGCCCCTCGCTTTGAAATCTCTGGTATATTTTAACTTAATCATATTATTGTATGCTTAGATTCAGTTCCAATAATTATATCTATATCAGATTGGAAAGACAGCAATGTATTAATTGAATAGAGTTTTACAATTAACTGTTTTTAAGGTTAGTCGGTTAGGTATGGTCAAATGTAGAAATTGGCTAGGGGTTAGCTACTTGTTCTACTTTTGCTGCAAAGACCCGGAAAGTTTTTTTGCAACCATGGTACAGCTGGAGACAAAGATCAGGTTACACTAGATGTCTTGACGCTATTTTGACTTTCTCAAACACAATCTGTCTTTCGGTTCAATACATCTTTTGCTGTGGTGATAGATCGACGAAACCCATCAAAGTTTGGTATTGATGTTTTTTGTATTAGCACAATACAAGAATATAATTGCAAATTTGCCTAATTTTGTTTTGCCTTCGCAACAGTAAAAGATAGATCTAGCGATCGGCGGTAGCTAGAGTTAGCTAGCTAGTTAGCTTTCGCCCCATTGATATCTAGCGTACAGTATGTGTAACGGTCCCAGCCGGATGGGACCGTTCCGCTACGTGTTTTCTGTGTGTCCTTTGTTTGGCATGTCCTTGTTTGGTCTTTCCTGTTCTCGTTTCAGTTAATCAGTTTATTCCTTTCACCTGTGTTTAGCCCCCACCTGTTTCTGTTCTCCTTGTTAGTCTGTGTATTTAGTTCAGCCATTTTCTCCCTGTCCTCGTCGGTCATTTTTGTTGTGTTGTAGTGTCACGTTTCGTGGTCCTTTCTCCATGTTATATTCTGTAGTGCACGGCACTCGGTTTTGTTTTCTTTCTGTTTACATTAAAAGCTCAATTTCTACTCTCCATTTGCCTCCGCCTCCCTCAAATCGTGACAGAATGACCGACCGAACGCAATGGAGGCAGCAGAGGTGGACGGTAGGGGAACTCCTCGGATGGCCGGATTCCGAGTCCGAGGAGGAGGACCCCTACCGTCACCCGTTGGAGCGTTGGCCAGCCCAGTGGCCACCCCAAAGCTCTACCCAGCGACGACCTTGGCGACGCCAACGTCGGCAACGAGCCGCCCTGAGTCCTTTCTGGCCTGCTCCCGAGGCGGGGCCGCTGCTTCATTCTGCTCCCGAGGCCGGGCCGCTGCCTCATTCTGGTCCCGAGGCGGGGCCGTCGCCTGCTCTCCACGCTCCAGCTCCTGGTGCTCTCCACGCTCCGGCTCCTGGTGCTCTCCACGCTCCGGCTCCTGGTGCTCTCCACGCTCCGGCTCCTGGTGCTCTCCCTACTCCGGCTCCTGACCCTCCGCCGACTCCTGCTCTGGCCCCTGATCCTCTGCCGGCTCCTGTTCTCCCTGATCCTGCTCTCCCTCCTCCTGATCCTTCGCCGGCTCTTCCTGATCCCTCGCCGGCTCTTCCTGATCTTCCTGAGCCTCCGCCTGATCCTGTTCCCGGTCCCCGTCCTGAGGCGGATCCTCCACCCATTCCTGTTCCCGGACCCCCCCCCCTGAGGCGGAGACTCCGCCTTTGTGCCCCCCCCGCCCTTTGTTCCTTTGTCTTGCGACTGGAGCCGCGCCTGAAAGGGGGGTACTGCGTTTGCCTCCGCCTTCCTTGAATCGTAACAGTACGACAAAAGTTATAAAGAACCAATTCATGGGGATAAATATGTAGAATAAATTTTGGTAGCATTTTTGGGATACATTATACAAATTAAATCTATCATTTGCACCCAGGGGTGTCGAAGTGGGGGGGGGGGAGACTACAATGTCACATGCAGGGCTGGAAATTAAGCTCGCTCCCCCAACGCTCGCCTAAGTAGAGACGTTTACATTTCGAGCTAGTCTTGTATAAGAACCACGCGTCCAATAACTTTTCAGCGCCAATTTAGTTTTAATATGGGAGAAAAAGCAGATGCCAGAAATGCTTTCTGTGTGTATGAACGCATGAACATCCAAATTGCCAAGAATATGACTGATTAGACGGGATTAATGCATGGTTGATTGATAAATAAATATCGTAACCTACATCTCATTTTGTGATATCTAGGGTAAGCATTTAATCCTTCGCGTATGTGAAGTCAGCTCCAATAATGTTTTGTTCACAGTAGTTATGTTTTTTTTGTATGCACTGTTTAAATAATATTGAAAATACATTTATGCATTATACATTGCCTATTTAATCCGAAATCACACGACAGACGATCTTCAACAGCGTTATTATTGCGCACGTAATTTTGAAGTGGTCACTTCACATTAGGCGCGCCACTACTGCAAACATTGTTCTTTATTTAGCTATATTGACACCTTGCTAGGAACTTGGAATTTGTGATGAAAAGTATTTATCATGGTTAAGCAGTGGTTGACTTGGGCCTTCTAATTTTAGGCAAACTGCTTTCCCGTTCCTTTTTTAGGGCATTCCCAATAAACACATACATTTTCATTAACATAGTCCAATGTGCGATTTGTCCGTTCCTGCAATTTTTTTATCCGAAGTCAAGCGCTGTATGTAAGTGAGTGTTCGACTGTTTGTAATACAAATATAACTTGATGATTCGTTAGCTTTGAACAGGGGTTATTTTAACTAAATTGTCTTCAATTTAATAATTTAACAGCTCAACTACAGCCTATGATACTGACTGGATTTAATCATCTATGTTTTGCTTGAAATTGCTACTACTATCAAACTAGTTGATGCATGCACACAAGCTAGCTCAAATTTACAAACTACATATGCAACCAAAAGTTAATAGTCACAAGACTTGGACAGTCTTGAAGAAAATACATGCCAAGCAATTTCCTTACTTGGTAGGGCACACTGAGTGTTTTCTGTGTTATATACCAACTCATGTGAGTAAGGGATGCACGAATAGACACGAGAAAATAGACTTTTTAGATTTTTAAGCTCTGTGACGGTGTTGAGGTCTTGACTCTCGTGACCCGTCTATACTCTTTTATTAATTCCCATTCATTCTATCAGCAGCGTATACGTGTGATTTGGGTTTGACACTTATTCTTGGGTTACTTTCAGTTCACAAAATAGTTTTCATTCTACTGGATATATAATATTGTGCACTTAACGTGAATAATGAGAGAATAAACACTGCTCAAAAAAATTAAGAGAACACGTGATTATCACAGTATAACACCAAGTCAATGAAATATTAGGGATATCAATCTGTCCAGTTAGGAAGCATAAGCAATTGTGAATCAGTGGCACCTGTTTTGCTGCAAATTAAAGTTACAACAGGTGCACTGGAGAGGCAACAGCAAGACAACCCCCAAAAAGGGAATGTTTTTGCAGGTGGTGGCCACAGACAATTGCTCTCTCCTTATCCTTCCTGACTGATTCTTCTCTAGCTTTTGCATTTTGCTAGTGTCCTTCTCACTACTGGTAGCATGAGGTAGTACCTGCAGCCTATTCAGGTTACACAGGCAGTCCATCTCCTCCAGGGTGGCACATCCATACGTGCCGTCGCAAGAAAGTTTGCTATGTCCCTCAGTACAGTATACCAGGAAATGGGCCGTTACACGAGGAGAGCTGGACAGGGCCGTAAAAGGGTATTAACCCAGCAGCAGGACCGGTATCTGCTCCTTTGTGTGAGGAACAGGAGGAGCACAGCCAGAGCCCTACAAAATGAACTCCAGTGGGCTACTGGTGTGCATATTTCTGACCAAACTGTTAGAAACAGACTCCATGAGGGTGGCATGAGGGCCTGACATCGCTTAGTGGGACCTGTGCTCACAGCCTAGCACCGTGCAGCTCGATTGGTATTCACCAGAGAACACCAGAATTGGCAGGTCCGTCATTAACACTCCGTGCTCTTCACAGATGAGAGCAGATTCACACTGAGCACGTGACAGATGTGAAAGCATCTGGAGATGCCGTGGAGAACGTTATGCTGCCTGCATCATCATCCAGCATGACCGGTTTGGTGGTGGGTCAGTGATGGTCTGGCGAGGCATATCCTATGAGGGTCACACACGTGCTTGCCAACGGTACCCTGACTGCTGTTAGGTACCGTGGTGAAATCCTCAGACCCATCGTCAGACCTTACGCTGGTGCAGTGGGCCCTGGGTGCCTCCTGGTGCAGGACAATGCCCGGCCTCATGTGGCCAGAGTGTGTAGGCAGTTCCTGGATGACGAAGGCATTGATGCCATTGACTGGCCCTCACCTTCCCCAGACCTGACTGAGGTCTGGGGAAAGTGAGGCTGAGAACCTTTGGGATGTTATGTATTGGTGCATCCAACGCCTCCAAGTAGCACCACAGACTGTCCAGGAGCTCACTGATGCCCTGATCCACATCTGGCAGGAGATCCCCCAGGACACCATCCGCCGTCTCATCAGGAGCATGCCCAGACATTGTCGGGATTGCATAGAGGCACGTGAGGGCCATACACACTACTGAGTCACATTATGAGTTGCCGTGATGAAATTCACGCAAGTTGGAACAGCCTGTGATTTCAATTGTTTGATTCTCAGTGTGAATTTGAATCCAGCCCTCAGGCCGTTGGTGATTTTGGTTTCCATTGATGGTTGTTATATAATTTTGCTCTCAATGAATTACACAATGTACAGTAAAAATGTTGATCTTTATTATATTTCCTTCATCGAGACCCGATATTTGATTTAAGTGTTCCCTTAATTTTTTTGAGCAGTGTATATAGAAAACATTTGTTTATGAACTTAGGGGTGTCGCGATATACCGGTATTGTTAATAAGGCACATATGATAACATCGTATTCACTAGGCGAAACTAAAGTTGTATTTTTCCAAAAACTCCTCTGGGTTTTTCAATACCTTATTCATGTCGCTTAAACAAGGAAACTGGAGCTATGCACTGGCGTTGAAATCAACTCGTTAGCCTCACTAGAACCCCCGGGATAGATCCGCAAAGACGCGCCGTTTTAGTAGCCTATTCACATGGACTAAAGGACGGTGTATTTTTCCAAAAGCTCCTTTCGGTTTTTCATGAATTCTTTTGGCCACGATAATCGTGTAGTAAAAATCTGAAATCGTGACAGCTCGCTAGCGTCAAAAATCCTTATGAACCACCCCTGGTCATATGACATTATATATCAAAATTACCTAGAAAAGCGTAACATCATGAACCACATGGCCCTTAGAAACAGTCAGGGTGGAGCAGCCGCATGTCCCTCATCATCTCCTGATGGTGTTACTGAGGACATGAGACAAAGGTGAGCTCATATAGTGGCAACCAAAAGTTATTGCAAGCAATCATTTGCAGCAGTTACAACTGAAAGGAGCTTAGCAACACTAATATCAAGTTGCCTGTTGTATTGTATGTTAGGCTATAAGCAGGTTAAGAGGCTAAATGCAATCTAGGATTGACACTACTTTATGCCTTATGCTTATAGAGGGATCTGTCCTTGTAGCAGATACTGAGCAAGAAGATGTGAAGTAGGATGATGAAAGGGAAAAGAGCAAGGAAAATTTTACTGTGCAGACGTAAGCGCATAACACAGATCAATATTACTTGTTTAAATGTGGTGTGAACTGTTCATTAGTAACTATCCAGGGCTGCGACCTTCTGGGGGAGGGGGGGCCCAAATTGCAATCTCTTCATGGGGCCCAAAATTCTTAGCGGCGCCACTGCAACAAGAATAAAGGTTAACTAAGCTAACTGCTGTTGTGCTATTGGCTTACTGCTGTACACTACAGTAGCTGGCTATATCTGTACTTCACCGTTAACTAAATTTTTTCTCAAATAAAGTGTCATAAATGGGAATAAAGGCATAAAATGGCCAGAGGCGTAGATAACATTATAGATGCTTTTAATTAATTTAGATACTTTATTGCTTTATGATAAATTTTGAAAAAGATATTGTTTAGAACACTACTGTAAATTTCCTACATGTTTTCATCCATTGCAGCAGTCCAGGTAGCATTTACATAGAAATTACATTTCATTTAATATGTATTAACTGAATAACTGAATCATTCGGCACTTTAATAAACATAATTGTAATTGAATGGAATAAAAACTCCAATTGCAGTTATGCCAAATTATTAAGCTGTCAGCTTCTGCAAATACAGAAAAATGGCTAGCTCAAAAGAATACCTTCAACACTGGAGCAATAAAAAATTAAAAAACCTAGTTGAATCTGACAGTGAGGATAAGTCTATTGTAAACAGTCCTGAACATCATCATACAACAAGAGAAAACACTCCTGAACGTGCATGGTCAGTGTGAAAGTAGCACTAACACTGACTTCAAAAAGGATTTTACTGCAGTGTCTTCTGACAGTGAAGCAGTAGTAATTGGTGCACGCAACTCAAGCTCTGAAGAGAAAGTACACCCTACAGACCTAGCTGTTGACTTGGCTAATCGGGTAACAACCACTAAAAAAAAGAATGTGTCAGTTAACGAGCTTCTTAGAGTATTTAGGAGACATGTAAATCAATTACCAAGTGACGCATGGACACTTCTCTCAACACCAAGAGTAGTGGAATGCCAGACAAAATGCAATGGACAGTAATTATTATGGCTTGGATGCAAGAATTTGTAGAAAATAGCCCAAAACTCGGCTTTTACAAATTCTGTTGAATTGTGCATTAACATTGATGGGGTTCCTGTCTTTAAGTCCAACAACACTCAATTCTATCCCATTTTGGCACATTAGATTAGATTCAACTTTATTGTCATTGAACAAGTATAAGTACAGTACAAATGCAGTTAGCATCTAACCAGAAGGACAAATAGAAGAGGCCAGAAAATGTACAAGTATTTACATGTATTAAGTATATGTATATTACAAGTGGAATGTATAGATGTGCAATGAAGGCATATGCAGTACAAATGGGAATACGAAATGTGCAATTAAAGCAAATAGAGGAGGGCAGAGAATTTACAAGTATTAAGCATAGTGTATGTTTATGGCATAAAATCAGTGCCACGAGACAAAGCTCTGTAAAAAGGATTTGTGTACTTGCAAAAAATATTTGTGTCCTTGCAAAAAAGATCAGTGTACTTGCAAAAAAGATTTGCAAAACTGTAGAAAAAGATTTGCGTCTCTGTAGAAAATGATCCGCAAACCTGTAGAAAAAGGTTTGTGTCTCTACAAGGAGGTGGGACCAGCTCTTCCAAAACCATCACAGCCAATCAAATAACGCCATTTCTGTGTCCAGTATCATTGGCCATTTTCGTCTGTCCATCACACAAAGAATGACAGCAAAGAAGAAGTTGAAAAAACCAGACCGCTGTTTTCAATCGCGATTAATTTGGTAAGCAGTTCTCTAACTTTTCTTCAAGTTAACATGATGCTGTTGTTAATATTAACAATCTGAACACTCAATGTTTTACTCATTCATGTGTTAGGGATGGATAACGAGAGATCCTCCTGTGTATGTGTGTGTGATGTTTGGTGAATAAGCACATGGTCATTAGTTAATTGGTAGCTGTGGAGTTTTGTTATTGTAAACATTAAACAGGTTTTTGTTTCTTCATAGAAAGACATTTATACGTTGTTGGACTTAAATTATAGTGGTCAAAAGAGAACTTTCTTTTGCTTGTTTATTCAAAGCATTGCATCTGGAAAACAATAAACACACTGAAAGCAAAATTAAGGAAATAAACCTGAGCACCATTGTGATAAAGCTTTTTGTCTTTACACACCAGGTTTATCCTTCTAGTAGTTCTTCAACTTGACCACTGGCGGGGAAGTCAGCATGGCAACACCTGTGCAAAACTCGGTATGTATTGGACACTGTCTTTCTGGGGATATTTGGCTGGCCTTTGTCTACAGTCGGTTGCAATGGAATGGTTGTCACACCAAAGGGTGTGATGTTTTCTTGCAATTGGTATAAGTAAGGGTTTACATGTGGTCTGATTGGTAGTTCTCACAAGTTTGCATTCCAACAGTTGATGGTTGGTACGAGAAAGGTAGACCATTGTTATCTTTCTGGTCTTCGGGCAGTGCTCTGTGCTCTTTTCTCTCTCCTCATAGGCTTTGGTCATGAGGTCTGAACCACCCCCCTTCTCTCTGTACCTCTCTCTGTCTGTCTTTGTCTTCCTCTCTAATCTACAATAATGATGGTAGTGTGAAGGATGACCAAGCAGGCATCAAGAGACACTGAGTAGGTTGCAAAGTAGTATGGTGTTTATTACTCACCAAGGCAGAAAATCATAAAAAAACAAAATGGTTAGCAACAAAACAAAACAAGTTATTTGATTGGGCGGTCCTACAACTAAAGACTAAAAATAAAAAGAACTGAGGTCAAAATAACAGCAAAACAACCTGAGTCATATGTTGTATCCGCAACATTCCCTATCCATTTAACATTCGCCTATCCCTAACACAGATCCTAATATCCAAGGTCAATATTTATTCACTACATAACATCAAACAAATCACACTTTTACCCCCCCCCAGGGAAAATAGAGGAATGGTATTTCCCACCCCCATCTCGAACCATATTTTAGGGCCTGCTTTTCACCCGTACTTCCTTTAATAAAACACGGCTGGCTGCCAGGCTGCAGACATGGTGCCGGCCACTGGAAACCACAAGAAACAACAAGGTAACCCAGATAAATGACTGTAACAAGTTTAATTATATGATATGGTGAAATAAAACAGCTACTGTGATGACCTGTGATGCGGGCACTCAACATAGCCACCAACAAATGCCACTTATACTTATACAGCAATAAAAGTATGAATAGTATATCAGAAAGAAACAGTGTCGTTCTTAATGTTAGCCATTTAGACGTACTGCCAAATGTATTAATGAATGTTTTACTGTGCGGTCCATAGTGTGCCCGTCACACATAGTGTGTCTTCATGCTGCGCAGCTTCTCTGTGATCCATGAGGAAGACTGTTGGAATGATACTTGATGGGATTTTACAGGGGTAAGAATGTTTAAGGTGTTACTCAATGTGCTGTTATACAGGTCAACCATCTCATCAGCAGTGGACTTGTGACAGAGATAGTAGGGCAGGCTGTACTGACTCCTGGAAGACAGACGTGTCAAGGGACTTGATGTTTGTGAATTTAACAGCCTGCTTAGGGCGGAGTTGAAGTGCAGGAGTAATAATGGGGAATGTCACAACCCTATGGTCAGAGACACCTAACTCATGTACATCCAGGTCTGATGATGGGACTTCTCAAGTGATGCTGAGGTCAAGTGTATGTCCATGATTGTGTGTGGGGAAGTTGACATACTGTCTCAGGTTAAGACAGTCTAGCAGGTTCAGAACTCAATGGCTAAGGAACATTTTGTCGAATCAACATGAATGTTGAAATCACCAAGGACAACAACATTGGATAGAGTTGGTCATACATGTGATTAGCTCAGAAAACTCAGTTATGAGACAGCATTTGATTTAGGAGGGTGATAGATAAGTATAACTGTGAAAGGCTTCAATTTAAAAGACATGCACTCAAATGATAAGCCAGGTGGGACAGGCAACATTTTCAGGACAAAACAATCTTTGTGGAAGACAGCCAGACCACCACCCCTGCCATGGGCACGGACCTTCTCCAGATAGTCATAGCCAGGTGGACATGTTTCATTTAGTATGTGGGAATCACCATTTCTGTGCCACGTTTCTGTCATGCAAAAAAGTTCTAGGTCATTGTCTTTGATAAACTCTTGTAATAAGAGTTATGTTTGTTAGAGACTGCACGTTAAACAGCACCAGTCTTAAATGGGCCTGATTGGAACATAGACATGTTTAACTTGTTCAACACACTCAGAATCTACATTGGGTAAAACTGGTAGAGCTGAAAAAGAGGGCAATGTACAGTACTTCGTGGACAGTGTTGTTTCTTGAATTATTTTCCTACAACCTTGTCTTCCTCGATGTTTGGTCTTTTTCTGAAGGATTCCAAGTTGCAGAAGTCCTTTTTTAAGCTCCTTACTAACAGCTTGTTTAATCCTCTTAAAACTTAGAAGAAATTCTCTTGAGTAGATCTGAATGACCTTCATCTCCAGATAATAGGTCAAACTTCAGTCTAGATTTTCAATACAAATATTCAAAAGAAAACAATCAGCTAGCTCTGCTGAGTTGATTGCAGAAAACTAAAATGTTTTGTTAAATTCTTATGGTTGAAATAATTTGTTTACATACATCTGATCAGCACTTCATTAGCAACTCATAAATAAAGTTATTCCAGAAAAAAAGCACAAAAATATATTAAAATATCAGAGCAATCAGCTTAGGCTGCCATAAAGGTGCCATTGCAACCGGAATATTCCAAAGTAACAGAGATGGCACCACAAGACCAAAAGTGGTGGGGCAAAATTTGCGACATATCTGGAAATTTCTCGGGGACCAGACCATTTTTCCTTAACGTGAGGTAAACTTGTGTTCTACTTGCTACTGTGTTCTACTTGCTACTACTATGCTTAGTTCACGAAAGATAATTGTAAGCATTCACATACATTTGAGTAACTCAGTAGACACTTATCCAGATGGACAATGCATGTAACAATTATAGATAAGTATAAAATGTTGTATATCCAATTATTAAATTGATCAACAGCTCACTTCAAAAATATGTTAATAAAATGATATTCCCATTCCATGCATCAAAGTCTATTAAATCACGTCACTATGTATTGCACTCTTCTTACTAACTCTTTCCTACTAGTTTCTATCGCTAGGTGTCACCATGGCGGTTTTTCACGATGGCTGTCTGCGAAAGACACTTTTGTTGGTGCTAGAATTCATTAGCTACTTATCCTAGTGCATTAGTCGTCATCCATCTGTTATGGTTGGACAAAATTATTTGTATTTTCCGTGTAGACGACTGGAATTTTTTAGCTAGTTAGGTTTTGAAAGGTTTTACAAATGTCAAGGTAACAACCCCACATCACCAGTCTCAAATTAACAAACTGACTTAGTGTCCCTTGCCTTGGCCTTGGGTAGCAGCAACAGATCATTTCATCTGTACTCTTTCCTGTGGCAAACATAATCAGTGAGCTTAAAATAATACTACTTAGCTAGCTAGTTAGTAATGTAAGGCTACTGAATACAGGCTACTATATGTAACAATAGCCGTTTTGTCAGTTATGGATATGATCATTCTGTTGTGATGGGGACAGGTTAAGGGAGTTTGAGATACCTTGTTTTTTTACTAATAAAATTTCCACAGACTTTGCATTTTCACCTGACAAGGACGCAGGCGATAGGGGAGTGTGAGCAAAAAAAGTAGCTAGTAACCATCTGCAATGACTTGATTCTAACGATTAGCTGCGTTACTAAACAATGAGTTGTTGAGAGGCGTGGTCGACGCTCTGCCTCCGGGGGCCGAGTTGGCTGTAGATAGGAGATCACTGACTGACAGGTGCATTCACCTGTCGCAGTCAGCATTTGAAGTAGTGCGTTATATCCAACAGAGTAAACAGGCTGAAATTTGGAGAAGTGTTTTATCAACTTGTTCAATTGCAAGAAATTCACGTTTATTTTTTTCGTTGCAAAACGTTTTTTTTTTTACCTTTATAATAGTAGATATATTGAATGCCCTTGATACTCCGCTGCGTTGAAAGTGGTGGGGCGGCGTCACACCACTTTGAAAAATACTGGGGCAAATGCCAGCTCGCCACACATTTGCCGGCGGATCTGCAAAGTAATGTAAAGAATCAGATAATGGAGATTTTTACTTGTTCTGTTATTACTAATGGACAGTCCAGTTTACCCCTCTTCCTTCAGACCAAGAGGCAAAATTTTGGCTCGATTGCCAATATTAAACCCCTAAACTACCATGTATAAGCTGAACGCTCAAGAGTTGGCTGGTGCCTAAGCTAAGAGCACAGAGCACTGCCAAGAGAACAGAAAGACCAACTGTTGGAATGCAAAGTTGTGAGAACTACCAATCAGACCACGTATAGACCCTTACTTATACTACAATTGCAAGAAGACATAAGTCTGACAACCATTCCATTGAAACTGACTGTAGACAAAGGCCAGCCAAACATTCAAAGAAAGACAGTGTCCAAAACATACCAAGTTTTGCACAGGTGTTGCCATGCTGACTTCTTCCTCACCAGTGGTCAAGTTGAAGAACTACTAGAAGGATAAACCTGGTGTGGAAAGACAAAGAGCTTTATCACAATGGTGCTCAGGTTTATTTCCTTAATTTTGCTTTCAGTGTGTTTATCGTTATCCAGATGCAATGCTTTGAATAAACAAGCAAAAGAAAGTTCTCTTCTGACTACTATAATTTAAGTCCAACAACGTATAAATGTCTTTCTATGAAGAAACAAAAACCTGTTTAATGTTTACAATAACAAAACTCCACGGCTACAACAGTAACTAACGACCATGTGCTCATTCACCAAACATCACACAGACATACACAGGAGGATCTCTCGTTATCCATCCCTAACACAACTAGTAAAACATTGAGTGTTCAGATTGTTAACAATAACAACAGCATCATATTAACTTGAAGAAAAGTTAGAGAACTGCTTACCAAATTAATCGCGATTGAAAACAGCGGTCTGGTTTTTCCAACTTCTTCTTTGCAGTCATTCTTTGTGTGATGGACAGACGAAAATGGCCAATGATACTGGACACAGAAATGGCGTTATTTGATTGGCTGTGATGGTTTTGGCAGAGCTTGTCCCACCCTCCTTGTACAGAGACACATCTTTTTCTACAGGTTTGCGTATCTTTTTCTACAGAGACACAAATCTTTTTCCACAGGTTTGCAAATCTTTTTTGCAAGTACATAAATCTTTTTCGCATGTATACAAATCTTTTTTACAGAGCTTCATCTCATGGCACTGATTTTACGCCATATATGTTACAAGTGGGATAATAGTTGTGCGGGTACAAATGGCAATTCTAAATGGCATTCTACATGTGCAATCGAGGCAAATTGAAGGAGTAAGGTAGCATGTGCAACCAGGATGCAGAGATACCAGTAATGAGGTCCTAGAGGTAGACATGCGTATGTAACAACTGTAAAAATGCCTGTACGATGGCAATTCTAAATGTGCAAAGAGGCAAATTGAAGGCACATGTGCAACTGAAAAGCAGGGATAGCAGCAGTGAGGTTCCCGAGGTGTACCTGTAAACTTCCATTCTCAGACTTTGCAAGGCAGTGTCAGAGTAGTACAAAGGTAGTAGTGCAACCAGGTCCCTGAGAAGCGGTGGGGGGTATGGTTAGAGATGGGTCACAGAGTTAACAGAGTTGTCTGGGTCATAGTGTTCAGCAGGGTTACAGTAGATGGAAAGAAACTGTTCCTGAGCCTGCTGGTGCGACAACAAAGAGACCTGTAACACCAGCCTGATGGTACGAGGGCAAAGAGTTTGTGGCATGGATGTGAAGGGTCCCTGATGATCCTGCGTGTCCTGCGCAAGGCCGAAAACCAATATTGGATCTTCGTGCCCAGAGGCGGCACTACATTAAAAACAGACACAATTCTTTAGTGGACATCACTGCATGGGCTCAGGAACACTTCCGAAAACCATTGTCTGTGAACACAGTTTGTTGCTGCATCCTCAAATGATAGTTAAAACTCTACCATGCGAAGAAGAAATCATATATAAACAAGATCCAGAACTGGATCTTCTCTGGATCTGAGCTCATTTAAGATGGACTGAGGCAAAGTGGAAAACTGCCCTGTGGTGTGACGAATCAAAATGTTAATTTAAATGTAATTCCTTTTGGGAATCATGGATGCCACGTCCTCTGGACTAAAGAAGAGAGGACCCATCCGGATTCTTATCAGCACACAATTCAAAAGCCAGCATCTGTGATGGTATGGGGGTTCATAAGTGCACATGGCATGGGTAACTTACATATCTGTGAAGCCAGCATTAATGCTGAACAATATATACAGTTTTGGAGCAACTTATGCTGCCATCCAGATGACATCGTTTTCAGGGAAGGCCTTACTTATTTCAGCACAACAATGCCAAACCACATGCTGCATGTATTACAACAGCATGGCTCCAAAGTAAAAGAGTCTGTGTGCTAAATTGACCTGCCTGCAGTCCAAACATTTCACCCATTGAAAACATTTGGCACATTATGAAACAAAAAGAATATGACAAAGGAGACCCTGAACTGTTGAGCAGCTGACATCCTATATCAAGCAAGAATGAGAATACGTTTCACTTTCAAAACTACAGCAATTGGTCTCCTCAGTTCTCAAACACTTACAGGATATTGTTAAAAGATGAGGTGATGCAACATAGTGGTAAACATTCCCTAGTCCCAATTTTTTTTAAACATGTTGCTGCAAAAAAACAAGAAACCAGGTAAGCCTAGTTCAGCCGGCCCGCAATAGAAAGTGTTGATCAGAGCTGACCATTTGCCGGGTGTCAGTATAGCATATTGACATTATATAATGTTGTCATGCATTAACATTGTGTCAAGTTTGAATATTTCGTTAGAGACCATTAACCATCATGTTAAACTGAGTAACATTTCTTATGAAGTTTACCTCCACCACAAATAGTATCTATGAACTGTATGACTTTTGCCACTGGCCGTTTTAAAAGCTTATTAGCCAGTAATATGTCGCTAGACGCCATTACGCATTGTGTTAAACTTAGTAACGTTTCTTATTAAGTTTACCTCCACCACAAATAGCATCTATTAACTGTATTACTGTTGCCACTGGCCGTTTTAACAGCTTAGTTGCCATTCCTGAATGACACTGATATAATAACTACTAATTCAATATATGTGACTATAACAGACTTTTACGTCGTGTGAAAAGACGAAAGAATCGTGCAGCCAGCGAAGTGTTTGACTATCCTGAATAAATGCTAAGACATAATTTGAAAATCCACCAGAAATAGTCGCAAAAACAGTAAACTAGTGATGGCCGTTCTTCTAGCAGCAGGATATTATGCTAACAACGCTAACTCAGATTTTCTTTTTCAAAATAAAAGCCATCATTGAATTATATAAGGCAATGTAGTTAACAATCTAGTCTGTTATGTTTAATGTCTGTTCCAATGTTATTCTTGTCTCTACTTTTTTTACATACTAGATTGTTAACTATATGGCCTTCTAAATGTGAATGATGGCTTTTATTGTGATAATGAAAATCTGAGTGCTGCCAGCATAATATCCTGCTGCTAAAATAACGCTAATGAAGCCTCGTTTGGCCATCACTACAGTAAACAGTTTCATTTTAAGCTTCCCGTGGCTACAGAAGGTTGTAGCCAGCGAAGTTTTTGTCTATTCCGAACAAATCCTTTTTTACCACTGGCCGTTTTAACAGCTAATTAGCCATTCGTGAATGACATTGAGTATCTATCAATATAGGTGACGATATATTTATAACTGAATTTTTTGTCAAGTGAAAAGACGAGAGAATCGTGTAGGCAGTAAAGTGTTTGTCTTTCCTGAACAAATCCTTATATCCACCAGAACTGTTTTATTTCAGGCTTCCTATTACGTAGCTACATAAAGTTATAGCCAGCAAAGTTTTTGTCTGTCTTGAACCTCAGGGATCACGTGTGTTGACTGCTACAGGAGTCGAACGCGGGACCTGTTATTCCATAGCCCGCGTCTCTAACCACTACGCTATTTAACAAGGGGTACTCAGTCACTCAGACAGTCAGTCAGTCAGGGATGGACGGACGGACTCAGTAAGAGACATTCACTCTTCTAGGCCAGCTCCGCTTACACGGTCTGGCAAAAACAAGCAAATAGGCCCCACAATCCCATTGCTTAAGTAACGAAGCAGATGATTGAAATGGAACTTTGACAAAGCAAACCGAAATTGAAACAAGGAAAACCACTTGTCTACCGCTCAACACGACTAAGAGACAGTTGCTTTTTACTTGCAGGACACAGCCTGGAGGAGAAAAGCTGTCTGTCTCCCCCATGCTGATGGGTTTGCCATTTTCCCACTTCTCCATGGAATGGAATTATCTTGTTACTTTTTTCACTTTTGCTTTATTAGACAGATTTAAAATAAAAGATCAAGTGTATGCAGGTTTTCAAACGTATCTTGTGCTTTACAGGTTCTTTAGATCACTAATTGGGGGCGTCAGTGGCTCAGTGGTTAGGGAGTCAGACTTGTGTCCCTGGGCAAGGCACATTACCCTATGTTGCACTTGGGAAAATGTCCCTGTACTTACTCGCATACAATGTATATTTCAGGCCATAGTTTTTGCCGGACCGCGCAAATGGAGCCGGCTAAGAAGAGTGAATGTCTCTTACTGACTGAGTGAGTGAGTGAGTGAGCGAGCGAGCGACCAACTGTGTACCCCTTGTTAAATAGCGTAGTGGTTAGAGAGGCGGACTCGTGAACTATAGGTCCCGGTTCGTATCTCCTCGCAGGCAAAGCGAAGTACGAACTGTGAATTATTCCGTATTGGCGGAAACGTCGCTGGCTAAAACCCAAACTGTATACGGTTATATTGCGACTGTTTCTGGCCTGGAATAGTTCATCTTCACTCTCGCTAGCAATTGCTCAATTCTTATGATTATTCCTAGGACGTTGGTAGATACTAGTCAGCCGATTACTGGCTAATAAGCTAAGACGGCCAGTGGCAAAAGCAATACAGTTCATAGACGCTATTTGTGTTTGAGGTAAACTTAGTAAGAAACGTTAGTCCGTTTTACACAATCCTCAATGGAGTCTAGCGACTGCTGAAACCTGTAATGCCGTGGCGTAGTGGTTAAAGACAGTGCCTCTCATGTGGAAGACCTAAGTGCGAATCTATTGAGAGTAACGACATTTATTAATAATTTCTGTTAGATTCCACGATTCTCTCGTCTTTTCACTTGATGAAAAAGTTAGTTATCTTCGCCTTTATTGATAGTTATTGTCTAAATGTCATTCACGAATGAAATAAAAAGTACATTGTTTTGGCATAGTAGAACAAAATACGTTATTATGCCATGAAATGAAATAGCTTTGGCAGACTCCCTAGCAATTTCTCAATTCTTATGACTATTCCAGTAAGTTAGTAGATACCAGTAAAGCTTATTACTGGATAATACGCTGTTAAGTGTCAAACGCAATACATAGCCGCTATTTGTGGTGGAGGTAAACTTAGTAAGAAACGTTAATCAGTTTAACTGTATCAATGTCATTCACGAATGACCAATTAACTATTAAAACGGCCAATGGCAAAAGAGGATTTGTTCAGACAAGTGGCTATACTGACTGCCAGCAAATGTACAGCTCTGTGGTCTTGTGGTTAACGATGCAGCCTTTCATGTGGGTGACCCGGGTTCGATTCTTGCGGTGGTAGAGTTTTCTATTGCGGGCCGGCTGAACTAGGCTTGCCTGGTTTCTTGTTGCTAGAGCAGTTTGGATGGAGAATAAGATAACATATAAAGACTTTGTTCCCAATAACTGGATTGACGAGGAAGCAGGAGTGATAAGGTGGCCGGACAAAAAGTTCAGACCACCTTTAAAAAAAGATTCCTAAGGAGACTTGGCTAACGTTCAAGCTGGTCAAGGTAAGGATGACATCAGGTAAGCATGTACTGTATGTCCAAAACGTAGATTTGATTGTTTTTCACTGCACTGACTGTATTTTTGGCTAGTTGATATACAGTTAGGTCTGTAAATAACTGGACACTGACACAAGTTTTGTTATTTTGGCTATTTACCAAAATATATTCAAGTTATAGTTGATAATGTATATGGAATTAAAGTGCAGTCTCTCAGCTTTAATTTGAGGGTATTCAAATTGGAGGAAGGGTTTAAGAATTACAGCTCTTTAATATGTAGCCCCTGGAGTTGATTCCAGGGGTGTCATTCACATTTGGAAGCTGTTGCAACATCCGGTCAAAGGAGCTCTCAATGTAAGTGAAACAGGCCACACTTAGACTGCAAAAAAAATCCATCAGAGCGATAGCAAGAATATTCGGAGTGCCCAGAAGACAGAAGCAGTCGGATTAATTCTGAAGTGTATAGGGATATACTTACTTTCTTTGTCCAAAATGTTTTAGTCCAGAGAGAGCATTTCTTTTTAGTTGTCTGATTTTTTGTTATTTGTTTTTGGGAGGTTTTGCAGTAATTACTAATGATTTATTTTTCTATATTTTAGGATTGTGTACATCAGAGGGGAAGGGGCCCTTGCCCGTAAAGGCCTCTACAAGTAAATGTGAATGACAAGATTTGTCTTGACCTTGTACAATCATGCTAGTAAGAACATATATGTAACTTAATTCCATGTTTGTTTTCTAATAGGTAACTGTCTGGATGCCTTTCCTAAGCCACCAGAAAAGTTTTTTCAAGTGGGAGATATAACTGATAAGTAGGGGAGGACGATATGACAATATAAAAACCATTAATTGATAAAAGTGTATCCATGATATTTGATTGAGAATCGGGAGTATCGTGATACAGTTTTATGTTACAAGCTATCAGTTGTGCTTTGATTTAATGATAAATATTTGTCTCTATTTTTCTGTATTGATTTTAAAATGACAGCGCAGTATGGCTGCATGCTGTATTATATGCGGTTACCTATTGGTAAACGCCTGCTGGCCAATTTTAAATGAATCCACATGTCTGATATGTGCATTCTGTGAGGTTCTCGCGTCACTCCGGATCCAACTCCTCCCCGTCACGCTCCTCAACTGCCACCGTTACGCTCTCACTTCCCGATACTCATGAACGCACCCAGCAATCCAGATCCCAATCACCGGAATACTAAACACCTGTGCCCTGTTTACCTCTCTATTTAGCCTGTGCTCTGCCTCCACTCCAGTGTGAGGTATTGTTCGTAGTGGACCTGCCAAGCCGTTGTTTAGCTCATTGCATTTGCCTGTTTGCTCCCAGCCTGTTGCTCTTTCCCTTCCCG
>JACXGI010009156.1:0-16716 GCA_016801175.1 Esox masquinongy
CTGAACACAGCCCAGACCCTCTGTCACCATACATCTGAACGCAGCCAGGACCCTCTGTCTGTCACTGTGTTTATAGCACTGCATTGATGTTGTTTGTGTAACAATATTATAGTATGTCTTGAATTTGTCTTCAATGTTAATGGAAGCTTTTGTCACCACTCGCTCAAAGTGGCATAACCAAGTGGTTATCCAGTTAGTGGAGGACAGGTTTGGAGTCAATTGCAGTAAGATTCCAGTCAAATCTGGTAATACAGTGAAAAATTCTCTTTAATTCTGGGGTTTCTCTCAAAATTGCTGGGGTTTCTCAATTGACTAGAATTTTTCACAAGTGAGAAATTCTCTCACAAGTCAAGGCTTGTGCAAGGCTACTTGATTACCAGTGGAAGATTGTTTCCCTTCAGTAGATTTATATTATGGTACAGTGGCAAATTATTATAAACAAATGACTGTCCAGGACTGTTTTTTTCTTCTTAAATATGGAGCTCTGGCTGTCACAGCATTTTATTCGGCTACTTAACCAATATAATACAGTCAACATATACCTATTACCTACATTTCATTGAATATAGACATTGGCATCAATTCCGTTTAACCTAGATCGAACAACATGCTTCATTCACTAGCTAAATAAAATGTTTGCCTTATCTGAGAATAGCCGTCTTGACAGGGCAGGGCCTTCCTGAAAAGATTTTGCAACACAATGTTACAAAAAAACACATCACATTGAGGGGTTTTTCATGTGATGGCAGAGCAAATATCTCTGGAAACAATATTGATCCATACTGCATAGCTTGATGAATGAGAGAAGAAATGTAAGGAGGGAGATAGGACGGAAAGGGAGAGAAGAGTCAGGGCCACCGTAATTCAGAGAACCCCAGTACGTGGGTGTAGGTGTTAAAATCTGGCAAAAAAATATATTTTGGAAGCTTGCTCATATCTTTCAACCTAAGGTTATTGCACAACTGTGCACTTTGACGTTTTCCTGTGTGACGACGATGTAAAGGATGGCTGGATGGTGTCTAGGGGGTGGTAGCTGAGCATTATACTGTACAGTACAGAAGCAAAGCAAAGAAGCAGAGAATGTCTTGGCTCAAAACAACTTTCCAGTACAGAAGTGAATGAGAGGGAGAAAGACTGAGGCAAAGAGAGAGACAGAAAGAGAGGAAAATTTGGGGAGAGACAGAGCGAGGTACAGAGAGGTATGGATACCAAGAAAAATCACATGTAATATAGAATATATAATCTGTGGGGGGGATGGAATTATAATGGAATTATAATCGATATAATTCCATTATAAAAAAAAGATCTGTATTGTAGAGGCATAGTCAGTATGTGACTACTACAGCAAATAATTGAATAAAAAAAGAAATGGTATAATGAATTATGTTACTTAAATAATAGGATCAGAATTATATAGACCTTAAAGGGATACTTCTGGATTTTGCGATTTGGAATACTTTCCTACATAACCACAGTCAGATGAACTGGTGGATACCATTTCTATGTATCTGCATGCAGTTTGAAGAATGTTTATGTGTAGCATATAATTAGTTTAGCATTATTGCTGGTTGTCAACAAGTAACTACTAGCCAGCTATTCTCAAAAGCAGGGAAATTAAAGTATATTCAGTCTCAGAGATTTGGCTCTAAATAAATGCAGCACATTTCAAAATCTCGAAGTATGGCTTTAAGTGTGACCAATAGGGGTAACAAAGGTCAAAATACAACACTACTATTTTGAGTTGATCATCCATTCAGGATTAGTTTTCAAATGAAAGGTGCAGTGTAGAATCCTGCTTTTAAGACTGGATTTTAAACAATGACATGGCTTGTCTCCTCCTCCACTTCCCTTACCGAATGACACCAGAATAGTATTAGCTAGGTCAGGGTGGAGGGAGAGGGGATAGTACTGAGAGTGTCCAACGCAAGTATGAGGAGAATACAAATGAATGCAAACTGATGACAAAGTTTTAATGGGGAATATCTCAGGTACTAGAAACAATTTTGATGACAAAAATATTTGAAGCATTAACTTAAAACATTACCTGCAGATGTCTTCTGGTAATTTATGGTTATATCTATGTAGTGCAGTAAAACATCTGGCCCCTTTAACATAGAGTACACCTAGCCTAGTAAACACACCGCCTGATCATTTAAAACAAACGTGCGAATTTAAGATAGTCGATAAAAGCTACATCTTTTGTTTGAAAGTATAGTATTTCTTATGATTATTTAGATCGTATTTTTCTAATTTATTATTGTTGTTATTATTATTATTATTGATTTGTGTTGTAATTCGTTTTCACAAAATGTACAGTACTTAGGTATGAATATGATTGTGATAACATATGGTGCCTTAGCGCCATGCAGTGGCAACAAATATTTTAAAATAATAAATTTTAAACTCATGGCAGGATAATACTTCAGCGTATGTAGTTTTTTTGCTGCGCACAGTGCGTAGTCTAAGCGTTTTCATAAAACTTTTCTTTAATAGCCTAATCTTCTAAATCCGGTATACTGTGTGCTGATTACCTAAATTGGGTTTAAAAGCCATTTGTTTTGCTAAAAAGATACGTTGGGTGAAAAGTCAAGCCTTCCCAAAACATTTTAAATACCCAAAGAACATTGATTGAATTGTAACATTTTAAGGGGATATACACAGGCCCTACTGTCCAGTCATGTATTTCATGGAAATAATGTAAACACACTTTGATCTATGATTAAAGTCGACATTGTTTTTCGAAGTCATAGCATTAAAAAAAGATATAATAATAAATATAAGTCCTTCGGAGAAAAATAGGGTCGATCAAGTAAAATTGTTACAATAACTTCCCCCTTCCTGGCCATTTTCAAAGAAAACGCAGAACCCCTGCCTCCTATATAATGACCCAAGCAATTTTCTTTCACCCGGACCTCGATCCACGAGTCATTTGCTAAGCAAAGGAGGAAATGTTAAAAAAAGGACCATTTGCGAATACCTTTTTCTCTCAAATAGTTTCAAGTTCATATGCTTCGCTTTTGGAGATCGTTTGAAAACCTGTCTTCTTCAATTAACTACGACTGCCGTCTCGGTGGGCAACTGGGGGTTTCAACAACTCTTGCTATTAATTCTGACACGAGCCTGTTAAACACTGCAGTTCTAACCTCACTCGTTTTACAAATTCTTATTGATTTAATCTAATGTAATCTAATATATATATATATATATTAGATTAAATCATATATATATATACATATACATATACATATATATATATATATATATATATATATATATAATTCGATTACGTTGATGTTTGTTTTCATTAAATCATAGATGTCTATACATCGTTATTTTAAGCTTTTGCATATTATTTTGCATGAATGACGGATTTATTTCAGGTCATTTAATTTGCCTATACTTATGGTCCTAAATAGTGCCAAAATGTCAGTAACATTATCTTCTCACAGAGCAAATAATTGTTTCTAATAAATATATATCAAGAACATAAAGACGAACTCGCACATTTTCATTGTATTTCGTTTAGGCTAAATGTTTGAGTAAAAACTGGCAATGATAGAGTAAAACATTCTAATCAATTTAAAGACTAATTCTAGTTTCTTACATTTTTCAAGGTATGAAACAATAAAATGCGTTTTTCGTATTAAAAATCGTTGTTCGTGTTGAATAGGAATCTCACCCAGGAAAATAATTGACCTACCGGAGTTCTTGACTAAGCAGTCTTGGAGCTCCTAATCTCTGCGGACATGGCAGGACCAATGACTTTTCTGCCCTAGATTTACAATCAATAGCCGCACAGACATTCAGGTATCTAATAACGCATTCACGTTTTAAATTTCTTATGCGAAATGCTAGTGTGGAAGGTTCCCTAATAATTACTAAAATGGAATCTGTTTTAAGAAATATCATTTAATACGCTAATAAATATGTGTAATATATTGTAATATTCATTATGAAAGAAAATGCATTTTCTAAATGTTTTTGTGTACTGTGGACAGTGTAGATTAACAGCAGTAATCCTTAATAAAACATAACCACATTGATTCATGTCATAAGTGGTCAAGGAGAAAATAAAACAACAATACATTGTTTGACATTATAGTCTTTTGATATGTTCTGCCATTGATAACAATCATGACATCCTACAAAATGATTCTTAGTTAACAACCCTCTCCTCAGGTTGTGATGACCCACAACAGAGCTTTCTGGTCCATGCATACACTGTGTAGTCTACAGTATGCACACTGCATGAAATATACTGAGTGTCTATGAGCTTATGCATAATACCTCCAATATATATTAAATGCTTTTACATTTTTCTAAGAATTCCATATTTGTTGGTGTACATTCATTTAATGAATCAAGATGTCTATAATAATACTTCCTCATCTGGCTCTTTTTAATCTGTCAAGTATTTTTTATGTAGGTTTTGGTCCATGAATTCAAGTTGTTTTCCCTCCTTAAAAATAGGTCTTCAAATAATCCAGAGGAGTCTGGAGTGGAGACTGTTCCTCACTAACGCCTGGTCGGCCGCAGGAAAGAAAATAGACTCCCATGTGCAACTGTTTAAAAGACAAGAGGTCTCCATCTCCCTTTGTCAGAGGCCCTACTGTCAGTGGGACACATCTGTTACATAGAAATAGAGACTGACGATGAAAATTAAAGACGATCAGAAGGGCTGCCGGCTTAGAAAGCGAATGTAATGGGAGAATAGAATGTCCAAAACATTAACGTCACTCTCCAACAACAGACACGATCCAAGAATCCTCCAAGCCTCCTTTGCCGATCAGTGTTATCAGAGAGAAAAGGTGTAGGCCTACTGAACATCTGCTATCAAACCATTTTAGTTCCTGTAGTTGGGGTGTGTGTGTGTGTGTCTATTTACTTTCTATGTCTGTGACAAAAAATGTGTACGCACAACCACATGCGTGTGTCTGTATGCCTGCATCGGTGTGTGTGTGCTCACTATAGTCTATGGTACTGATCTTTCTGTCTTTAATAATCATACACCATCTATGGTCATAGTACTGTTAATTTTCTGTCTTAAATAATCCCCCCTCTGCTATTTGATCTGGGAGCAGCAAACCTGTCCTTTGTGTATGTTCCTTGTCTTTGTACACTTGAGTGAAAAAGGAATTTTTAGGGGCACATTTCCCCTCTCGGTTTCCCCTGGATGGCTGCTTGGTGATGCTTTTATGATTAAGACAGCCAAATTAGAACCAGAGAACACAGAGAGGAAAGCGGAGCTATTGGTCTGAAAGAATCAGAACCAAGGAAGGATCAGTGGGATGGCTAGTTGTCTTATCATTGACAAGTCCCTTTTAATAAAACCTTGTTGAAAAAGACAAATGGCTGTACAGTTATTGTAATGAGGGCACAGGCTTTTACTTCAAAGTGCTTTCAGTGCAGGCGATTGCACAGCAAGGAAACAATGCATTTTTTTACTTGCATGTTAGTCATAGCGGTCACCGAGGCACTCTAGCAACAGTATTAGTGTATTAGTTGAAATGCTTTTGTCAAACATTAGTGTTGATTTACAGTACAATGTCAAATGAAAAGAGAAGAAAAGCATATATTCTGGGCTTTCAGTCATGCTGTCTAAACTGATTTATCTTTGAAATGTAATTCTGGGGAATATTCAAGGAGACAAACCTAGTTAATCAGTTTGTCTTTCTTGTGGCCTATCATTGTAATGATTAGGAAAATATCCTGGCTTTGATGTCAAGCATATTTTCAAATGCAGTTTGAATAGACTAGCAGAGAAGAAACACAAGAGGGACATATTTTCAATTGCAGTGTAAGTGCCCGCAGCAAGATATTTACTATTGTTAGTATTTACCTGGCACTGAATTGTTACATTGTTCTGTGTGTGTGAGCCAACTTGATTACCGGAGGTCAAAGGTCAAGTTTAATTCTAAATGAATACTAGCCACTGCAGTTTATAGAAATGTAACGGCTTTTCTGTTTGTAATCTGTTGGGCAACAACTCTCCCTTGTGGACAGATGAAGCACTGCTTGGGAGCAACAAGACATTTTAGTCAGTCCACCGGTCCACTAGAAAGCGAAACCCTAACAAACCAATTCATACAATGTCAGATTCAGTCCTTCACTTCTTCACTTAGATTTCCTACCATAGGTACCAGTAGAATGATACCAAAAGCACACATTTCAAACGTAGGACTCAGTTAAATTCAACTGGCTTTGCAGTATTTACACTGTAGATTGTTTCCCAATAATCACATATAGACTTGTCTTGGGTGCTGAATGAATATGTACAACTACCAGGGCAACAGTAATCATTGCTATGGTAGGTTTAAATTAGTCTTGGCCTAAATCGAAAGTAAGCCATTTCAATTTTTTGACAGGCCTAATCTCGAAAGCAGGTTTTCTATTCACCAAACATCTGTGGAAATGTGGACATTCAATGGTGTACTGTACTGTAACATTGTGCTCTTTATCTTTATTCATCTCAGGAGCATTCACCCAGGACTGTCAGATCAAATCCAGTATTTCAGATATTTGTGCTTGGCTGTTTAATACAATTCAGGTGTATTCCCTCACATTTTTTTTCTTCACTTACCTCCCCACTTAACCTTTTAAAAAACATCAAAAAACAGAAACCCTCTCTTTTGCCAAATCTGCATTAATTCCCCTCAGATTGGTGTCAAATTCCACCCTTTAACAGAAATGTTAACATCCTAGCTGCCTCAGCGCACTGAGGTAAGTCTTCACATGGCACATTCTCATAGGGGGGATTCATTTTACTTCCAGAGGAAATGATAGACTGTTTTGCGTGAAGCCTATTTGATGTTGGCGCAGAAGAGGCTAATACTCTGGGCTTTGAAGTCCCGCGCGCTTTTATCTCTCTCTGTTTACTTTGGCTGAAGTGTTAAGTGGAGTTTTTGTTTGGCCTGAAGGATATAATACCCTGTGAATGAAACATTTACAGGAAGGGAAAATGCAGCTCAGCCGCTACACACTCCTTTCAGGTCTCTGAAACAAAACCAATTTATGCAAATGTTGAGCAGAGCTTGAAAATACTCACAGACAAAATCAGATGTGTTTCAACAGGCTGCTGACTTGGCAGATGTTCTGTCACTTCAACAGGGACCCCGTAAACAAAATCTGTTGATGGCTCTCCGCTTTGCAAGGAGCTAGACCTCCTTACAGCCATCTGGAAGATAACACAGTCTGCCTGGCAGGCAAGTGTCAGACAGGAAGACTGGTGCTCCAAATTTAAACAATATTTGAGAGAGAGATATTATGTGAGCACCTTGCCTCTCTTAGTAAAGAACTGATGTTTCACTATTGATTTTTGAGTGGTATTCCTTTTAGCTTTATGTGAGTAAAACTTAGGATAATTTGTCTACAAGATACAGTGAGACTTGTGAATACTAAAAACAACCCAACCATGGCTATTGATTTGAAGTGGACACTTCAGCTACATAGCAGACGCCCCTGTTTCAGGCCCTCCATGTGACTGAGTGACCCTGTGCAGTGGTTGTCAATCTTCTTATCAGACCATTCAAAGAGGACCTTCTAAGGTTACCTACCCACAACATTGCCTTTGAACAGCAATGTCTAAAACGTGTCTGTGCAATAAATATTAAAACAATGTGAAGCAGAGAAAAGAAAACTACTTTGACCCTAAGCAAAAATTCCCTCCAGATGTCGTGTAGCAGTCATGTCCAGAGTGTCTGGTGGGGTGGGACTCAGATACCAGAGCACCCGTCTAGCCATGTATACCATGACGCGGGGCCTCTGGGTATGAGTTTCTGGGCTGATGATGAATCAGAGTCTGCACCTGTTAACTTATAAACACCATAGACACCTGAACTACCCCAGGCCAGAACCCAGACTACCCAGCCCAGAACCCCAACTACCCCAGCTCAAACCCAAACTACCCCGGCCAGAACCCAGACCTCCTCAGGCCAGAATCCAGACCTCCCAGGCCAGAACCCAGACCTCCCCAGGCCAGAACCCAAACAAACCAGTCCAGGAACCAGACTACCCAGCCCAGAACCCCGACTACCCCAGCTCAAACCCAGACTACCCCAGGCCAGAACCCAGACCTCCCCAGGCCAGAACCCAGACCTCCCAGGCCAGAACCCAGACAAACCAGCCCAGGAACCAGACTAACCAGTCCAGAACCCAGACAACCTCAGTCCAGAACCCAGACAACCCCAGTCCAGAACCCAGACAACCCCAGACCACAACCCAGACAACCCAGCCCAACTGTCCTGCTACGACCATGGACCCTGACCTTGCACACAGCTTCAGTCCCTCCCCTGACCCCTCTTTGACCCTAGGAGGACCCACCACGTTGTCCACAGCGATTAGTGGAGGGTTGCCATGACAGATCCCTCGCAGACATCCGGCAATGTGGTAGACAGACAGACCATCAACAAGTGATTGCAGAGGAGGAATGAGGAGTGAGCCCGGTTCATCCCAAGTTCACCACATGACAGAGACCCTAAACACACATGCAGAAGCGTATACAAAACACCACGCAACACACACCACACATCACCACCTTCAGCTCTATTTCGACACCAAAACAGCATCTACTGCCCCAGTTGCCAGAGAGCTTGTTCATGGTGAACAGAGAAACCTCAAATGTATGTCGATGTAGCCCTGATGTAACTCAATCAAGGAATTGGCCAGAATATATCTCCCAGGAGAGAATATTTCACCAGACAACAACCACAATTGAGCTCGAAGATGCCTGACTTACCACTGCGAATTAGTCGCTTTAGAGCAACAAGGCAAGTCAACCCAGTCATTACTTCGATATTACTTCCCACTAGGGCTGCACAATTAATCTAAATGTAATCGAAATTGCGATAATGACATGTGCAATGTCCAAATCGCCAAGTTACACAATTTTCAGCTCCAAAAATGGTGAATGATATGGGCTTCATGTGAGGCAACGGGCATGCATCATACGTCCGTAATTGTTTTTTTTGCGGATACTGTAGGTATTTTGTAGATTATTTTAATACATGGACAAATTTTTAAGTTTAAATACTTGATGGTTTTTCAATGTGAGTTTGCGTTAACACTGCAACTGCTGGCGAAGTCTATGTCAAGTTAGCGAGTGGCACCAAAATATATTGTCCCACATACACAACAGCATGGTTATTAAAAGTTTTGGCTTCAATGTCGGGGCCTACAAACAAACTTAATATGGGAGAAAAATGCACCTCAAGGGTTGAGAAATTTTGCCAAACCAGCTACACAAACATAGCAAACATAGCAAACGCCATTGCATTAAATGAGCAGTTAAACGAATGGTTCGACACAGGCAGCACCTTCAAATTGGTAATAAGTGTAAAATAGAAAACACTGAACTTTAAATAGACTTTGATTCAGTTTAATAGCACAATATGTAGGTTATGATCTCTATTTTTAAGTGAGATTATCTACGTTGTTTACACCCATGTTTGAAAATTGCAAATCATAACCGGATTTGCAATATTTGTCAAAGATATCACGATTCAATATTTTATCCAAATCGTGCAGCCCTACTTCCCACCAACATTTTACAATGCTGAGCCAATTTCAACCATTCCTATGCAAGACAACTGGGCATAGTAAAAGAAACTTTGTCTCAATGAAGCTATTGAAATGCCAGGCAATAATTTAATCAGGTCCTAAATCTCTAATAGAAATTGCCAAATGATCCCTATTATGTCCACTTTAAAACTATTCCATATGTTAGTATGGTAGTAAACACAATTTAAGGGGTAAAACAGCTAACTACATCAAATCTGTATGTCTAGGACACTGTCAATCATTGGTTTATGTACATTTACCAATGGCAAGGCACTGAATTTACCAACCATCTGTGTTGCCTTTGCCAGGCTCCCCTCTATTGAGATATCTTCTCTCCAATGCCATTCAGGGGCAGAGTCACTGGCCTAATCATGTTCTCCCATGCCATCCCTAATGCTCATGCGATTTTGGTGAACTCCGGGCTATATATTTGGCCCTGTCTCAGGGTGGTTTGTGGTTTAACATGTATGATTTCATACCAAAATGCAGTGTAATAGATTGCACCACTAACACGTTTTGAAAAAGATTGGCACGTTTTGAAAAAGATTGACGTTTTGAAAAAGATTGGCAAATTCATTCAGACATTTGTCAAAAAGTAAATGTGTGTGACCTTTGCATAAAATACTGGAAAACCCCGGCTCTAAGGGATTATACACATGAAAATACACAAAATATACTGAAAGATAAACTTTACGGTATCATGTTCAGGCCATTCGGAGGACATTGAAAAGAAAACTGTGGGACCCACTGTGGGGTCATTGTCGTGCTGGAAAGTTTCTTTGTATCCTGAACAACAAACACCTAAAAAACTCATTGACTATTTATACACAGACACTAATTGCAATGTAAAAAGCCACAGGTGTGGGAAATTCACCTTTAATTGCCATTTTCACCTGTGTGTGTCACCTTGTGTGTCTGTAACAAGGCCAAACATTCAAGGGTATGTAAACTTTTGATCAGGGCCATTTGGGTGATTTCTGTTATCATTATGATTTAAAAAAGAGCCAAACAACTATGTGATAATAAATGGCTTCATATGATCACTATCCTTAAATAAAAGACAGTTTTTTGCATGATCAGTCATATTTTCAAACTACGGACATTTATTTGGGTAGTAAGTGTTTTAATAAAAAAAGATATATACACTACTGTTCAAACGTTTGTGGTCATTTAGAAATGTCCTTGTTTGTTAAAGAACAGCACAGTTTTTGTCCATTAAAATAACATCAAATTGATCAGAAATACAGTTCAGATATTAATTCTGTAAATGACTATTGTAGCTGGAAACGAACGATTTTCAATGGAATATCTACATAGGCATACAGAGGTCCATTATCAGCAACCATCACTCCTGTGTTCCAATGACACGTTGTGTGTGCTAATCCAAGTTAATAATTTTAAAAGGCTAATTGATCATTAGAAAACCTTTTTGCAATTGTTAGCACCGCTGAAAACTGTTGTGCTGATTAAAGAAGCAATAAAGCTAGCCTTCTTTAGACTTAAAAGGCTAACCAATCATGAGAAATCCCTTTTGCGATTATTATTATTTATGATTATTCCAGTGCATTAGAACTGTGAGAAATAATTGCATTAGAACTGTGATAAATTATAAATGTGAGAAATGTTAAAAGCATTATAACTGTGAAAAATTAGCGTAACCAACAAGAGGTTGAACATTTTGAATAGCTTGGGATTGCATACTTTACATGGTGAGGGGTTGCTATATTCATTCAGACATTTGTCAAAAAGTAAATGTGTGTGACCTTTGCATAAAATACTGGATTACCCCGGCTCTAAGGGATTATACACATGAAGTATTACCCTTTCTTCTTGCAGAAAAAAGGGTAAACACAATCTATCTGCCACATTTTGTTGGGGGATGTGATAGAGGGGGTTAACATTATTGAACCTCTGTAGTGACCTCATAAACTACCATTAGAGAACCTTGTCCGTCATTTCGTTTGACGTTTGCAGATGGGGATTAAATGTCATTGAGTGCTAATTGCATTTGCACTAATAGCCAGAGTGTCAGAGCTGCTCCTCTGCTCCATTGTCCAGGGTTCAGGCCATTTGGCTGTAGCCGAGTGGCAGTGAAGCAGATAGCAGGTGAATAGACATGGCCTAATAGCCCATCTGTGGATAACGCAACAACTCAATTAGAGTCAAAATCCTTTCGACGCGTCCTTGCGGTGGCCATTAGACCGTCTCGCCACGCTGGGAGGGACTCTTCAGCGCTGTGCTATTCAATGACCACTGCCTTTTCACCAGACCACCTCGTTCTCCTTCTCTCCATACCTGCAGCCATACAGCCATGTGATGGCATCATTTTTAAATACAGGTCCTCTTGTTGAGTGGGCCCTTTCATTTGACCCTGATTCTCAAATGGACTGCGACCACACGGGCTGGAAGGGGAGTCATTAGGCCACCATTTCCGTGCACTTGTGCTCCTGAGTCCTGCACTCTGAAACACTGACTGACTCTTTCCCTCTATCCCACTCTTCCTTGAAAACAGCTGCTCCTCCTTTTCTTGCTTTCTTTGATTAACTGATTCCAATATATTTGATAATATATCTGAAAAGTGAGGTGGGGGAAAGGGACCCGTCCAACAAAACAAGTCAGTCAGGCTCTGGGACACACGACGATGCCATGCAACAACCGCCGAAGCCATGTCCTTCACGAGAGCCAAGACAGCACCCCAGGAATGACAGAGAATAAGGTAATTAGTAGCCTGTGCCACCGTAAGAAGGTGTCAGCAGTGAAGACCAGCCACCCACACTAATTCAAGCTCTGCAAACAACTCCGTCTGGTAATCCTGGAGCAGGGACGCAGTGCTGAGCGAATTCTAGCAAAAATGCAGGATCGAGATTTGTCCAACACGGATGTACTGTACATGTAAAGCATTGGAGGTGGGTCCCTCAGCTGCTACAGACTTATAGGGTCTTATCAGGCATGATTGTATTTGTTTTCACAGATATACTTGAAACCTGCATACTCCACTAGTGGCACCTTAGTAACCTGCCAAAAATGAACGTAGATTTGTTTTCATATAACCGGACACAATTAAATTTTGTTCTCAGATAACTTGACACGCTCCCCTACCTAATTCACCCTCCCACACACCGTACTCCCTCTCATACACATCCTCTCTACCTAACACACACACACACACACACACACAATTCTCAACTTGCACCCAAAAGTTAAGGCACCAAACCGCATTTAAATGAACCAGGATCACCAAGAAATTATTTTTTATTCGTATCAGAACTACCTTCATTAGCCAGTTAACACTTAATCTGAATGCCAATTCATGTTTGCTACCTGCGCATGTTTCACAACTTCATTCCAGATGACAGCGTACCACTGTGTACATGTAAACATGACTAATAAAAAAAGGGATTGATTAAAAAAGTATATGACATTTCGTAGCTAGATTATTGTTTGGAGTGTTGCGTGCACCGCAGTCCCTTCAGCTTTTGCAACACTAGCGTTCTTCTCGAACACCAATGCAATTTGAAGATGGCCTACCTCCCGTTTTGGGGCCTTAATTTGTAAATGTTCTTCTAATAACGTTAAACAATTGTGTATTACCAGTAGTGTTCGTTATCCTTTCGTTTTCTAAGTTTTTCATGCGTCTTATGTATTCCTGCTCGGTTTAAGGCCCCGCAACTAAACTTGCTCCCAAAAGCTTGCTCCCAGCCTGTCACATTTTCGTCGCGCATGGGTTTTTTGTGCTTTCACGCAAAACTTTCTCCAAATAGTAAAAAAATATATATATGTTTTTGTCCAATAAGGCTGCATTATGTGTTCATTAGGAGATTCGATTTTCACCAGATGGGCCTACTGTTGTAGTGAGAATTCTCATGACTAAAGTTGACGGCGCTCAGCCACACGTGGAACGGTTTAGACCGTAGATGGCCGTGTTCATCCCCACACGGACACCAGTCTCCTACCTTCACTGTGAAACTCTTGACGACTTCTGCGCTAGTAGCCTTTCTGTCCGTTCTTCCCGTGCTCTCCAAAACGTGTGCATGGCTTGCAATATTTGACCGAACAGTATCGTCGGCTAGTTAGCACTACTAACGTTTCTTATACAAAAGATTTGTCTCATAGTCATTTGTATAATGACCAGGCATGGTCCTTGGCTAGAAGCACGGCCATCATAGGCCAATGCACCCTCACTCCGGCTACACGCTCTGTAATACTTCAGCTAATCAAAAATCAACGTATATATTTACTGTTTGTTGACACTGACTGGTGCCAATTTGAATGTTGAAAACGCACACGAAACAGACTGAAATCGGTAATCTATTAAAAAATTATGCTCTGCTCGTTGGTTAGTATATACACTGGATTATCATATCATTTATTCCTATATTGCATATCAAAATCATTGCTCCTATGAAAATCGGATGTGCCTCTGTTCACAATTTTCTGGCTTAGTTTACAGTAGTCAACTGGTTTGATTGATGTCTCGACGTGTAATCTAATCTTGGTTTTGTCAGTTTACTCTTTTTAGATCTGATCACAGTCAGATCACAATGCATCTTTTAACTATATACACGCATCTAAAATTGTTGGCATGATCAGAACGTGGATACAGACATCCCAACCTGCAAAAACTTTCATTTCAGGGAAATGGATTCAATGGGGGGCGCAATTTCTCGGCCCCAGAACTTGGTTTCAGAGACTGACAGGTTCCTTTGCTTCTCACTACTGCTGTAATAGTGAAAGTAAATGTGACAACACTGATCCTCCACAAACATGACATAACAAAGAATGATCCCCCAAACATTAAATAGCTGCCATTGTCCTGCTGGAAGATTAATCTTCTCCCTAGTCCCAGGTCTCTTGCAGACTTCAGCAGGTTTTCTTTCAGAGTTTTCTCTGTACGCTGCATTCATTTTGCCCTCTATCTTCACTAGCTTTCCAGGCCCTGACTCAGAGAAACATCCCCACAGTATGATGCTGCCACCTGTGATGGTCCTGGCCGGACGGGACTGTTCCGGTTCACGTTTTCTGTGTGTTCTTGGTTTGTGTTGTCCTTGTTTGGTCCTTCCTGTTCTCAGTTCAGTTAATAGGTTTATTCCTTTCACCTGTGTTTGCCCCCACCTGTTTCTGTTCACCTTGTTAGTCCGTGTATTTAGTTCAGGCATCTTCTCCCCATCCTGGTCATTGTGTTGCTGCCAAGTGTCCGCCCCAAATAATTTTTGGGGTGGAGCTATGGGGCCCTGTATGGGGCCCTCAGAGGGGGCCCGAGCCGCAGGGGGCACCTGAGGAGCCACTGCCGCCACCACCACCAGAGTGGCTAGAGGAGGGTTTCCTGCTCCCACCCCCGGAGGGGTGGGACGACGAGCCCCTGCCACCCCCCCCCTGCTCCTCTCCCCGCGTTCATTTTCAGTCCTGAGGCGGGGCTGCCACCTCTTCCAAGTTCCGAAGTGGGGCTGCCGTCTCCTCCCACACCTCCTGTCCTGGTGCCTCCAGCTCCCCTGACTCTTGTTCCTCTGGCGGGGTCACTACCTCTTCCTGCTCCCGAGGTGGTGCCGCCGCCTGCTCTCCCTGCTCCGGCTCCTGTTCCTCCGCCGGCTCCGTTTCCCGATCCTCTCCCAGCTCTGGCTCTCCCTGCTCCGGACCCTCCGCCATTGCCTGACCCTCGGACTGAGGCAGGGATTCCGCCCGTGCCTGTTCCCGGTCCCCATCCCGGGGCGGAGCCTCCACCCGTTCCTGTCCCCAGTCCCCGTCCCGAGGCAGAGCCTCCGCCTTTGTGCCCCACCCCCCCGCCCTTTTTCCTTTTGTCTTGTGGCTGGAGCTGCGCCGGGGTGGTACTGTGACGGTCCCGGCCGGAGGAGACTGTTCCAGTCCGTGTTTTCTGTGTGTTCTTGGTTTGTCTTGTCCTTGTTTGGTCCTTCTTGTTCTCAGTTCAGTTAATCGGTTTATTCCTTTCACCTGTGTTTAGCCCTCACCTGTTTCTTTTCTCCTTGTTAGTCCGTGTATTTAGTTCAGGCATGTTCCCCCCGTCCTTGTCAGTCATTGTTGAATGTCATCAGTGTTGTATTGTGGCGGTCTATGTTTCAGTGTAGTCTATTTTGTAGTGCACTGCATTCGGTTTTGTTTTCCCTTTTTGTTCATATTAAAAGCTCCTTCTTCGACCCTGCATTTGCCTCCGTCTTGGGAAGCGTTACACCACCACCATGTCTAATGACCGGGATAGTGTTCTCAGGATGATGTGTGGTGTTAGGCTTGCACCAAAAATAACACTTACTGTTAGCAAAATGTAACCCAGGTTAATAAAGGGATACTAGTAAAATTAGTAGTTATTTAATTTCAATAAAAAATAATGAAATTAATGGATGTTATAGTAATTCTCATAGTTGGCATAAACTGAGCCAATCGTTTTATTATATGAAACCATTTTGTCACACTCTAAGCCGAGCAGTAATTTTGGTTGCCACGTGTCATGAGGTGCTAGACACATGTATGCTATAAAGTAAGTAAGCTATACTATAACCTAAATCATACTTTGTATTTAATTCATATGCTGTCACGTAGTTGTTCAAATTGTTAGTTGTGAAACATTGTGCATTGTATTCATTTGTACATTTGTGCTGACCCTGTGAACAGGTCAGGGTTTTTCAGAGAGGACACCGTTTCTGTTTTACAAAGATGGTGAGCCATTCAGACTCAAGGATCTGAAGAATTGCATATGAAGATTTGTATTTTTTCATCCACTGAAGAGGGCTTTGGAGCACTGCATTACCATAATTTCACACTACACTCTTCAGTGTGGTAGGAACAGAACCCACAGTTACACTGCACAATTGGATCACACACTGTGGGTTTATTGACTTGGGAATTTATTATTTAAATTTATTGTATCACTGATGTAAAGTAGGGTTTATCTTTGGGATATATTGGACTCTGCTTTGGACCATTTGGATAAATTGTTTGAGTTTCATTACATGCCATTTGTATATAACCATTGTGTAAGGTAGGCTTAATTATTTATCTTTTTTGTGCCATTGACATTTTTTATTATGCACTTGGAAAACAAAATTTTCAAATTTGTAAACTTTGCCAGTACAAGCCAGCTTTTATTTCCCTATGCTCGTTTGTCTATCATCATTTACACCATCAGGCTCTATGGCGAACCTAGACGGGTCT
>JACXGI010009156.1:16816-31377 GCA_016801175.1 Esox masquinongy
GTCCGTATGGTCCGTATGGTCCGTATGGTCCGTATGGTCCGTACAGTAGCACAGAGAAGCTTTCAGGATGCCTCCCCAAACGTCTCCAATAATGGCGGACAGATGTGGGAGGGAGTCTGATGTGTTGATCCAATTCCCTCACCCATGTTGACAACAGAAGGAAAGCATTGAAAAATTGCTAAAAGACCGTCTGTTATCATCTTGTCTAGAAGGGCAGATAGACAACCGTTGATGCACCGCACCATTCCAACCACACTACATGGAGTCAGTGTCACAACATGGCAATGGAATCAGTGTCTGGGACTAATTACACAGCTTGTCACAAACTGAATGAGTGTGATTTGAGTGGCACTGTCCCAAAACATATCAAGTCATCAAAAGATTAAGGACTCCAGTCTCAAATAATAGTATTTAGAAGGACACACACACACATACACAAACTCGAAAATAATTCGTTTTTCAAGAGTTTTAATAATTTACTAAAAAAAGAGTGAAAAAGTCGCAGATCTCTTCCCTAAGATAGATCTGTCTCATATTCAAAGTGATGGCAGATGTAACAAATGTGAAAACTTGCCCTCTTTTGTACTTTAGTGTACAAGTCTTGGCAATACACCCTTGGCTGTATTTAAATGAGACTTCATATGTATATATTTATATTTAAAAAAAGCCCCCAGCAAAAAAATACTTTATAGAAGTCACTTAAAGTAAATTAAACCAGCATGAAATGTACAGCTTTGAAAAATTCCAAAGACACGGCTGAAAAGTGTATATACAAACATGCTAGGAATTGTACAAATAACAGGGCCATTTGAGTGGAGGAGCTCAAGAAAAAGGTTTTGAGATGGTTGCTTGACATCATTTGGGACCGCCACTGAAATAAAGCATATTAGTTAAATATACAACACCCATGCAATGCTCAAATACATATAATTGAAATCTATTGCCTATTTCAAGTTTATTTAGCAGGAGAGGAGAGACCATTTATAAATATATCTTTCCTGCAGTATTAAGTTCCTTAACTTAAACTCTTTAAATAAAAAGGCAAAAAGATGACATTTCAATAATAGAAAAAAAGTATAGAACTAAAATGCATTGTCTTTGATAAAGGATTTACACTGTATTTGCCTCTTCAAAGAGAAGGTATATAAACCTCACTACCATCATCATCATGTGGCTGCTTTAGAGAGGTAATATATTTATATACACATATATGTATATATATATGAATTTATATGCATGATATACTATATATAAATATGTAATTTTAACAATTTTAGTAACAATTTGCTTTAAAATGGCAATGTCCATATCCGACCTCAAGGCAATTGATATTCATTTGGAAAAGGCCTTGATCATTTTTTGTCTTCAAAATGTAATTTTAAATATTAAAAATAAGTCTCAATTCTTTGCAAATGTCAGTTTTACATTATAAACAAGAACATCTGTTCTTTACCTGTCAAATAGAATTCAGTGTTCGTATCTACAGCAATACAATTGTCACTTCCAAAAGTAAAGAAAAAGTGCCATTACCAAATGCTTTGACCTCACAAGAAATTGTTGTCTTCTCTGCCCTCTTATGAATGTTGGTACGAAATGAATTACTAAACTGCGAGCCAATAAACTCACAAGCACAGTTCCTTACAAACATGTAAAAGTGTCACTGAAGGTAGGAAGTTGCTGTGGTCAGTTGGTTCCCTGGTTGTGCAGTGTGGGGCAGATACAGGGCCCGGATGACTCCCAGGCTCCCGTCCTACATGAGGATGTAATCGCTCCCAGGATATCACTGTCATGGCTGGTGAAGGGGATGGTCCAAGTCTTCATGCATGACCATACTGTAGGTCACACAGGGTCCCTTTCAAAGGTTTCCTCCATGGCTTCAATGTCTTCAGTCTCAAAGGAACAGGCGGAAAAGTCATCCTGTACAACAATGTTGATCTGATAATGACAAGTGTAATACTGAAATGTCATATAATGTCAATAAAAAGGGCATAGTTGGATAACTCCGTCTTCTCTCCCAGGCTGTATGTGCCTTTTCAAAGTAAATTGGGGGTTGGCACATCACTGCATCTCACAAGAACCAGTTTTTAAAGGTAAGAATTGCACTGGGCTGGTCTTAAGCAGACTATAGTGTTCATGTTTAAAGGTCTCTGTACTGTACATAGGCGTTTGTTTGTTTTCCCAACCAAGGACCATCTCAATATGATGTCTTACACTGGCCCCATGTTGCCCAGCAATAAACTGAAATATGGCCATGATTCAATCACAGGTCCCATGTTAATATCAGGTGTAAAAGGGGTCCATTAATCTCATCCTCTGTCCATCCAGAAAAAAAAAACATATCTGGCGCATTCTGGTGTCCAAACAGAGACACTGCAGACAGGCAGGCACACAAGACCATAGAGGCCCGTGGGAGTGTACAGTACTCAGTCTACTCAGAGGCCCATGGACTGTACAGTATTCAGTCTCCTCAGAGGCCCATGAACTGTACAGTATTCAGTCTCCTCAGAGGCCCATGGACTGTACAGTACTCAGTCTCCTCAGAGGCCCATGGACTGTACAGTATTCAGTCTCCTCAGAGGCCCATGGACTGTACAGTACTCAGTCTCCTCAGAGGCCCATGGACTGTACAGTATTCAGTCTCCTCAGAGGCCCATGGACTGTAGAGTACTCAGTCTCCTCAGAGGCCCATGGACTGTACAGTACACGGTCTCCTCAGAGGTCGATGGACTGCACATTAATCAGCCTCCCCAGAGGCCCATGGACTGTACATTAATCAGTCTCCTCAGAGGCCCATGGACTGGACAGAACTCAGTCTCCTTAGCTGTCAGTTACTAAGTCCCATTGCTAGAGCATGTTGAGGACTGCGTTGTACATCTGTGTGAGCACAGCCAGGTGGACAGGCAAGCAGGAACGGCGGTCCTGGGTGGCAGGGTTACAGGTCAGCCATGAGAGGGCGTTATACTGCTCCAACACAAACCTGCAGCAGAACAGAACACATGAATATCAGGGTTTGGGGAAGAACACAAGGTCAGCAAACGTCACACTAGATGAAGCGTTGTCCTCTACAGCCTACAAATAATTAGGGCCCATCAGGTCCTACTACACAGAGGACAACTTAGCGAAAACAACGATGTATGTGTTGGACTGAAAGAAGAGGAGAGGTCAGGGTTAAAGGAGCAGAAGTACAACGGGTGCCCGGCACACAATGGTGACCTGCTAACCTGAGCACGTCAGAGGTGGTCTTGGAGTCCAGAGGGTGAGGCGTCCTCTTGGTCGTCTTATCTGAGCTCGCCTGACAGGGCTCGTCAGACTGGGATGTGGCGATAGAGATGTGGTGGTGTAGAGATGCCTGGAGGGAGAAGCAACGGGGTCTGAAGTGAGAGAAGACAATTCCTGGGCCAAATGCTACGTATCGGTAAGAGGCTGGGTCTGAACACCTCCCCCAGGGACGCAAGGGACCACTGAGCCATCTGATGGAAACCGACGGCCGAGGAACTGATGCTTCAGTCTGACTGCTCACAGAAACCCATGGACTGGGTCAGAACCGGGACATCAATATGTGGATAAAGTGACATTTAGGAATCCTGTAATTGGCTTTGAGACTCCGATTGGTTTAGAGATGACACGTGGGCACGTAAACAACTTAAATCCAAGGAATAAAGCCCCTCCACACACACGCACGCAAATCCACAACCACATAAGTTGCTTACCTTGAGAAAAAGTGGACACTGGTTCTGAGCCTGAGGGCAGGAGGCCCAGAACCAGTGAGGCAGGCTGTCGGCTTGGGCAGTGGAGACGTAGTATCCCAGGGCTAGAGGCTGTTGCTTCAGCTCCTCCGGAGGGTTCTCCCTGGACAGAAGCCTCTCTCCCTGATTCTGGATCAACACAGGGGACAAGAGGGAACATTGCACAACATGTCTGCCTAAGACCAGACCACTCTATTACACACTGTAAATGTTATATACTAAATCCTACATGTTGGTGTTCATAGCTATTACAACTACACCGTTATGTTACGAATGGACAATAGTGCTTAACCGTAACAGGGACAGAGTGGTGCTAAAGGACATTATGGTTCTTAGGAATGGATTTCTTTAGGCTGGTTCCTGAACTCACCCTGTTATGCTGGAAGTGGGAGCTTCCCCCCATCCCGGAGGGGGATCCGGGGGAGGGCACGGGGGAGGTGTTGGGGGAGGGGTGTAGGTTGAGAATGTCATGTCCTATGTCATTCTCCAGCTCGTCGGGGAAAGGCAGGTCGAACATGTCATCTGGAGAGGAGGAGAGTTATCTAGTCAACATACATACGCCGAGCTCTTCCGAAAACCCTTCCAGCTCTCACAGATCCAAGGGGATCATGCTTACAATCCTTAGACAATTGCACACTCTTGTGGGTAAATGTGTGAACTCCACGTTAATCCACCAATAAGTACTGTAAGATACTGATTTCTGCACAAAGCACCTAACAGACATTAAACCTGGCCATTTCCAGATCAACTACAGACTTTTAGATGTCCATTATTGCTTTCAACATCTTGGCTGTATTCAACAACCTTGATTGATCCCCAGCTTCCAGAGAGCAGAACGGGAGGTACAACGTGGAGCCCTTACCGGCGTTATCCTCAGGCGGGTAGGAACTGGCAGCCAGCTGGGTGGTGGCGGAGGTAGGGAACACCAGGATGTGGGTACAGGAAGCGTCCTGAGGGGTGTTCAGCTGGGACGTCTGCAGGTTGAGGGCCGTGCTACGACCAAACACTGAACCCATGGTCACTGCGTCTGCACACACATACACACACACACACACACACACACACACACACACACACGCACAGTAACAAATGACTGTGAATTTGCAGCGTTGCAGTGATCTACCTCAACAGAGGTTCCTGTGTCTTGCTGAAAATGAAAGCCTCTGAATGTGCTAAAGTCTGTGTGGCTGCACACAATGTGTCTGTGAAATCCACTTGACCTGAACTTGGCTCGCAGTACAACCATTTCCATTATGCCTGTATTAATGTTGGCTCTGAAGTGACTGTGGCAGCTCAATGTGCTCCCTGAGTGCACTAATGTGTCTAGTCCTATGCGTCATTCAGAGTTAACCCTCCAGCCATTACTTTTGCCACCTTTATTAAGACTGTGTCTCTGTAGTCACTGTGGGGCTAGACACATGATTTCCCGCTCTCCCCTGGGCCATAACATCATGCTGTATCTGCAACCACAGTCAGCTTCTGTAACATGTATTCAATGTGTGTGCTAGATCTGGGAGGTCCCTGGCGCTTCTGCTGTTGCTAACCTGGCATCACCACAATGGAACCCTGGGGCTCCATGGCAACTAGGCAGGCGCTGAGGATGGAGGGGGAGTCGCCAGAGGAGATGCCACACATACGACACGCCTCCTTTAGCTGGCGACTGATGGAGTGGAGGGAGTATTCGCCCAGGAGAACACTCCAGTCTGGAGGGAGAAGAGGGAGGTGGGAGAGGGGAAGAGGAGGGACAGGAGGTGAGAGGGGGAGAGAAAAGACAGGAATAGAAGGAGGAGGAGACGGGGGCAGGAGGAGAGAGGGGAAGAGGAGGAGTGGGGAGAGGAGAAGGGGGAAGGAGAGAGGGGGAGGGCCAGATCAATATAGTGCATGTTTTTACAGTGTATTGCTACTGTATTACCTGTGGATCAACTTGAGATATTGAGGGGGAAAATGTAAGCTCTGAAAAACTACAGCTAGATTAATATAATAACAATATAGAGCTCTAAAAAGCTCCAGCTCATATTATTATTTTAACAATCGTTATGGTCAGCCATGCAGATGTCTAATATGCATGGATACTGACATAGAGTTAGTCCTTTTGTACCACAATGTGCTTAACTCACCTTTCAGTTCCCCGTGTCCTAATCTGCCCAGCCGACCAATCACAATCCTCCATGGCAGTGAGGTCATCTGGATGATGCCCACACACCAGTCCCATAACTTCTGCAACCCCATCTTCCTGGGTGAGACCTTGGGCCGTCGTGCTCTGAGGGGAAGGGGGAACCAATTGTTTTAAAGTAAGATGTGTTGACATCTTAAATTAATTCGAAATATATCTTGATTGACTGGTCTCTGTCAAAATGAAATGTGTGAACAGACTGATTGTAAAATAACATATTAAAATTACTTAACTACACATAACATGGCCTATCATTCTATGAAAATTAAATATCAACTAAGCCCAGAGCATCTTTGACATTAGCTAACATTAGCACAGTGTCCTCAACCCATCTCCACAGATATCCTCCCCCAGGCTCTGTCTGTCTCCCTGTCTGTCTGTCTGTCCGTCTCCCTATCTGTCTGTCTCCCTGTCTGTTTGTCTCCCTGTCTGTCTGTTTCCCCGTCTGTCTGTCTCCCCGTCTGTCTGTCTGTCTGTCCGTCTCCCTGTCTGTCTGTCTCCCCTTCTGTCTGTCTCCCTGTCTGTCTGTTTCCCCGTCTGTCTGTCTCCCCGTCTGTCTGTCTGTCCGTCTCCCCGTCTGTCTGTCTCCCCTTCTGTCTGTCTTCCTGTCTGTCTGTTTCCCCGTCTGTCTGTCTCCCCGTCTGTCTGTCTCCCCGTCAGTCTGTCTGTCTCCCTGTCTGTCTGTCTGTCTGTCAGTATGTCTCCTCGTCTGTCTGTCTGTCTGTCTCCCCATCTGTCTGTCTGTACCTGATGGGCACATCAATGTTGATGATGCAGGTCTCCAGCAGTTCTCCTTGTTGGTCCGTGCAGGTGGCCAGGATCCAGCGCTGGTCGTGTGAGAGGCAGTATCCCACAAACAGCACGTTGTACCTAGCGGGGATCTCTGGCCAGACTTCCCCTGGCTCGGGCTGCTTTGCACGGGTAGGGCCCAGGATGTAAGGAGGACTGTAGCCCTGTAGTGGGCTGGGGTGCTGGGGAGGGAACAAAGCATATATTTACGGGCTAAAAACCCAAGAGTCTAGATGAACTGACAGGCCACCGAAGTGTGTGCAGGTCAGGAAGTGTGACTCTGTGTGGGTTTAAATGAGCCTGCGTGTCATAAAGCGTGTTTTTGTGCAAGCCTTACCTCTGGGCTCTTCAGCACAGATTCTAGGGTGGAGGCCGGGCCGAAGCCGGTCAGGGACTTGATGTGTGTCTGTGTGGGTAGGAGGCGTCTGCACTGGGAGTAGGCTGAGAAGGCCAGAGAGCGCAGGTGCTGCAGGTACAGAGGGCTCTCACCACTGGCTGGCTGGAGCAGGTACTGACAGGGCACCACCTAGGGAACAAAGTGTATGAATGGACGCTGTGGTATTTGGATAAGCACGCTCAGATAGCTATTTATTATTTCTGTCTGTTATTATTTGGGCTAGCTATCTATCTACCATGGCCAATTCATGAGGTACACAAGAGATGGCTCCAACTGACAGTGAGTCACGTGGCCGTAGCTTTCCACATTAACAGGTGACCAAAGCAACTGTGAGTGTGGTATGATTGACGGATCCAGGCGAGCCAGTTCCAGTACCTTTTCACGCACAACAGTGACTAAAGTTTACTTTAACACTGCAGGAGTGAAGGTAACACAAATTGACTGTATTGAAGCATTTGGGGAGTTTGTTTTGCCTTCCACTGTGACCAAGACCTACAGCGAAAAAGGTAGCAGTCAATCACAACTCAGAAGAGGAAACACTGCCTGAGAATGCGCTGTTCTTCCACTTCATATAGTAAAACACATTGACTGAAATGACGACCTGTGGACATACCTTGTTGTAAAACATAACGGGTACACTCTGACCATTGTGTTTAAGCTCGTAAAAGTGGATTTGTACGTATGTGTGGGGCTTCAGTATTCAACCATACAGAAGTAAGTGTGTAGCGGCTGTCTGAGGCAGTGCAGAGCGGTTCGGTCCTACCTGTAAGACCAGCGCCGGCCTCATACTCTCCGGCAGTGTCTGTAGCATCTCCGTGTAGCAACGCAGTAACCCTAGTAACCACACACTGCCCGTCTCCACCTCCTCTCCCTCCTCCTCCTCTCCTCCTTCCCCGTCCCTCACTCGGCCCGAACACAAGAAGGGGTCCACCACATAGATGACGATGGCCGGCGGATGGGCGTGGCTATCGGCGGAGTCGGCCAACGTGGGGATGCCGATTCGCTCCCGCTCCGCCACGCTGGAAAGACAGTAAGGTACATGATGAATGTCCCGGGTTCATCTTACAGATCAGTGAATCCTAACATAGTAATACTATAAAAATATACAGTAAGAATATAGGAGGTCACCTCTCAGGGGTCTCTGCTGGCTGACTGGGTGGTGCTGGTGGTGGGGGTGTGGCGTTGGGGGTACCCTTGGCCTCTGCTGGACCTGTCTGGCCCGGGGCTGCTGACGTGGGGGTGCTTCCTGAGCTGGGTGTTGCCTGGGGGGCGGCTGGCTGCCCCTCAGCCAGGGCCCCAGGTCCAGAGGGGGGCTGGCTGGAGGAGGGGGCGTGCTGAGCAGAGGAAGGTGTAGGAGCTGCGGGAGCTTGAGGTTTATGGGGTAGCAACAGACTGCTGTCCACGGACAGGGCAGACAACTGTGGACCTGGATGGAGGAAAACGCAGAGGAGACGAGTGACATTTGAAATGCAAGGAAGCGGTCGGTGGAAAAACGGTTTAGAGAAAAACCTCTCGAGAGGTGGATTTTTATCACACAAAAATTGAAAAGGGAGGGTCAATAGACGGAACCAATTAATTCCCACATGGAACGATCTAGACGTCTATTCATCAGGAAAAATTGCAATCTTACCTAGCTGCTTCCTACAAACCCGGGCGAAGAGTTTCAGTTTGGTGAGGTTCTGGCTGTGTTGCTGTCCAGCCCATGGTCCTGTGAACCACTGGTCCACCTGCTCCTCCTCTTGCCTCTCCTTCTCCTTCTCCTCTTGCCTCTCCTTCTCCTTCTCCTCCTGTCTCTCCTTCTCCGTCTCTTCTTCTGTCTCTGCGTCCACTGCCCCTACACGCACCAGACCGTCTCTGGAGACTTTCGCCAGCGGCCTGTGTTTGCCCAACCGACATGTCTGAAAATTGACACAGGTAAAGGTTATGGGCTATCGGTCAAACACTTTTAGGGGTCAAGGGTTCCCAGTCACACACACAGGGAGGGGTCATGGGCTATAGGTCACAGTGTAATTTTTTCTGTATATTCTGACAGGAAGATCTGACAAGACCTACCTCGTAGACCGCACTGAGCTCCTGGAAGAAGACTTGTGCCCCGGCCAGCAGGGGGTCAGAGTTCGGGCAGAGCACCAGGAAGGCCACATCCCTCTGTCCTCCATATGGTTCCAACAGCAGCTTCTCCCAGAATGGCAGAGCCAGGGGAGACAGGGCCAGGAAGTTACGGTCGTAGTAGTCGTAGTAACCCAGCAGCAAGGTGGGAATGGGCAGGGGCTCTGGCGACTCCTCAGACCCTGGAGAGAAGAAACACCACCTCATTCATTATGGGATGCTTGACTGTACCAGCTATACTCTACACTCCTAAACTGAAGGGAGAGAGGAAGAGTCAAAGGAAGAGTGTCCCTGTTGGATTACCGTAGGAGCCTCTGCCTGCCATTTTGTGAAACTGTTGCCATGTGAGCGGACCCTGGACATGCTGGATGTTCTCCCAGGTCCGGCCCGTACGTTTCTTCTGGATGGCGTCCTGGAGGAAAGGCTGCAGGGACAGCAGCATACGAACCACATCCTGGGACGACAGCATGCTGATGTCCAGCACTGGGGGGACAGGAGACACACACACATTAAATAAACATTACATTATAAAACATTCAAAAGGCTGTAACACAGAGACATACAGATTTGAATTTTGAGTGAATGGATTGCTCTAGTTTGCTTTTTATTATAAGAAAAATTGGTTCTATAACTTTTCCGTTAGCTATCACAACAAGGTGTAAATTCCCTACTGTCATCCCCACTGTCATTCTTACTGTCATCCCTACTGTCATCCCCACTGTCATTCTAACTGTCATCCCCACTGTCATTCTTACTGTCATCCCTACTGTCATCACCACTGTCATTCTTACTGTCATCCCTACTGTCATCCCCACTGTCATTCATACTGTCATCCCTACTATCATCCCCACTGTCATTCTTACTGTCTTCCCTACTGTCATCACCACTGTCATTCTTACTGTCTTCCCTACTGTCATCACCACTGTCATTCATACTGTCATCCCTACTATCATCCCCACTGTCATCCCCACTGTCATTCTTACTGTCATCCCTACTGTCATCCCCACTGTCATTCATACTGTCATCCCTACTGTCATCCCCACTGTCATTCTTACTGTCATCCCTACTGTCATCCCCACTGTCATTCTTTCTGTCATCCCTACTGTCATCCCCACTGTCATTCTTTCTGTCATCCCTACTGTCATCACCACTGTCATCCCTACTGTCATTCTTACTGTCATCCCTACTGTCATCACCACTGTTATCCTTATCATCTTCCAATTAGTACCACTTGGCATCTCTGCCGGAGCACTCCTTACCGTTGCTGTGAGGCCAGGGATGTAGAGCATTTCTCCTCACAACTGCCAGATCTACTTTCCCACCGGCAGGGTTGTCCACATACTGCTGGCCCTGGACCAGAGCGTTGTAACACTCCTCACAAGCGTCACTGCCATCTGCCCACTGCTTATCAGACATCCAGTTCTGGAGCAGGGCCCCCTGGCGCCCGTGGCAGGAGCAGGCAGGAGGGAGGTGCAGGGAAGCAAGGGACGAGATGGGCTGAGAGCACTGCTCTTGGAGGAGCACCATGACGGAGGAGGGCGCGGGGGAGGAATCCTGGGGGCGCTTGGCCCGAGGGTCTCCCATGGGCGGGTCCCTGCGGCACAGAGCCAACCTCCTCTCAGCCGCCCGGCCCACCTCGGAGCCCCTCCCGAAGATGTCCAGCTCGTCCTCCAGGAAGAGACCCGTGCCGTGTGCCAGCCGGCGGTTGACGATGGCGCTGAAGCCGCACATGCAGCGGTACTGGTCCTCCAGCGTGGAGTCGGGTATGTACACGCCCACGTCGGCGCCCTTCACGTTCATGTTGCAGGCGCAGATGCAGCAGCTGTCAAAGTTGCGGTCCTTGAAAATGTTCAGGACGGAGTCAGAGAGGAGCAGGGTGGAGTACAGGCTGTGGGCCTCGGGCAAGGCAGGGCCGGACGCATGGGGCTCAGCCACGGAGCTCATAGGCAGACTGGTGGATGGCGTGGAGGCAGGGGAGCTCAGCTCCGTCCCGGTGCCCTCCTGTTTCACCGAGCCCTGCCCGCTGGCCGTGCCCACACCCCTGGGCGTGCGGGGGGTACGAGGGGTGGGGACAGAGAAGCGCGGGGTGGCGGGGGAGGGGGAAGGGAGGATGCTGCCGGTGGTGCCCATGGACGGGGCACTGGCGCTCATCTGGGCGTACTCCTGGTCCCCAACACTCGGGACATTGCTGAAGGACACGGAAAAAAAGAACGAGAAAAGGCTCATCTCCCAAACCTTTTCGAGACACACCGTACCATACACATGGCTCCGTAACGGCATACCGACGGTAATTAAACCTGGCCCGGGACAGTACTTACACATATCCTTCTCTCATGAAGGGGGCGTGATGGGAGGGCGGCAGGGAGGAGTAGTGCTCCATCTTGGGCAGCAGTGCCCAGGAGGGCCGGTAGTAACACTGGTCAGGCACCTTGAGGGGGGGCAGACACTGGCTGGGGAGGGTCCGCAACGGAGCAAACATAGAGCAGCCCATCTGTGGCTGGACGGAGGGGACACGGTACACAAATGAGAAGTCCTGGAGAGGGGGCGGGGAACGAGAGCTCATTGCAATGTGTTCCAACGGTATCACAGTGCGTCCCGGAGAGACAATTACAACTCAACACAATCACAAGTTTAAACAGGCAGTGTGGCTCGTGAGGTGAGGAGCCTTCAGGTATTCTGTTCCACATACCAGGAAGTCCTCTATCAGTCCAGCCCAGCAGGTAAATACACGCTACAACAACATTGGACAAGATCAAACCAGCCAGTCAAGTTTCATTAATGCTGCTAGGCTGCGCTGTGCCCTATGGCTACCTTTTTAAATTATGATCACTAAACATATTACCACCAATCATATCAACTTATTTGGCCACATCGATAGATTACATAATGTCCCTTACCATACCTCAGGCGATTATTTACTTTAGACACAGTATTTTAAATATGCTGAGTGTTAACTGTCTGCTATATAACCATATAATAACATGCATGTTAGCTGTACATAATACATTATATATCATGCCATTGTCATTGCTTCTGTGATGCCTCACCTTGATGTCCTCAGGTTTAGGACTGGCCATGCCCTCCTCTACCTCCATCCGGTACTCCTGGAGCTGGGTGGAGGACAGGGGGCCCAGGAGGTGGTCAGAGCCCCCTGATGGGGCTGGGGGCTCCTGGCTGGGGGTGTCACGATACGTCATGATGGGGGAGAAGGCCGGGTGCTGCTCCAGAGAAGGGGGTGTGGGGAACATTCGCTGGAGGTCTGCTACTGCTGAATGGAGAGAGAGGGAGGTGGGGGAGGAGATAATGGGAGGAGAAAAAACAGAAAGAGACAGGGAGAGAGATAGACATCGAGGTGAAGAGAAGTAGAGAGGGTGAGATATGAAAAAGAGAGGCAGTGATGATGAAACATTATTTTTCCCACATTTCACAGCGATGTTATACTAAACTAGGCTAACATTCATAGAACAACAAACAAACGTTTAAACATGTACGTGTAAAGATGGACTCACTTGAAGGATAGGGCACAGCCACTCTCCCTTCTCTTCGATCTTCACCTGATACCGGAACCCTGGCTGTGTGCTGGTTGGGGCAAGCAGTCTACAAATTATTATGCAACAGAGATGTAAGTTGTATTTCATTGCTGCGCAAAGCAGGAATTGAAATGGAGCTCATTTTAGACATCCAGTGAAATGTTGAAATATGTCTCACCCCAAGTTCCTCATCATCCTCATCGAATATGTTCTCCAGGTCAGAGATGAGGACCACCAGATCAGTTTCCCTGGTCAGAGGAGGGTTTTGGGCTTTGGATGCAGCGTCGTCCTGGGCTGAGTCATCATCTAGAAACACATAAACAAGGACTTCAGCGCTCAGAACGAACCCCATGCTTAGTGTGATGGAGGAGATATTGACTTAAAATATAGAATATGTATATGAACTCAGCAATCAACTCCTCACCTGCTTTGGGAGCGGAGCTGAAGATGGACATGGCATCTTTTCCATCAGGCATCACACCATTGGTGACCTCCTCTCCCTGGAACAGAGAGAGAACATTAAGCTTCTCACCTTCAAATCAAATCAAAGTTCATTGGTCACATGCACCAGTTAGGAAGAATGGGATTCTAGCTTCTAACAATGTTGTTAGAATTGAAAGCAATAACAGGCATCATCAACTCAAGCAGACCTGCAAAAAGCCCCTTCATTACCTTGGGGCCTCTCTTGCCGGGATCCCGGCCCGGGCCCTTCAGTCTCTTGGAGGTGGGGAAGCTGTACTCGATGTCACCCTCCTTGAAGTCGTAGGGGTCGTCTCCAGGGTCCCCCAGGTCCTCCCCGCCAGGCTGCTCCAGGAGACCCAGTGTCTGGATGTACTCCTCCGAGATTTTGAAGCGCTTCTGAGTCTGCGTGAATAGTCTGCAGAGAGAGGAGAGAAATGAGAAGAGCGTAGGTAGTGTGTTTGTGTTCAGGCCATCGAAGGACGCACTGCTCTCTCTTTCTCTCACCTCTTCAGTGCGGCTCCCTCAGTGGCCTGTGTCTCCGTCTTTATTTCCACTCTGTCACTGGGAAGCTCTGGGGGCCTGAACTCAGCCTTGTCAGTCCTGGGAGTCCTAAAGCCCCTCCACCAGCCGGCCCCTGCCTCCCTCTCCCTGGGCCCCAGAGGGGCTGCATAGAGAGCTGTCTCACTGTGCTCCATCACCCCCATCCCTGATGCCCCATCTGGACAGGGGGCCAGTACCTCGGGGTCCTGACCCACCCGCGGATGAGGGCTGAGCGTGGGTGGTAATGGGGAGATGGGGGAATGGAGCAGGGACTCTTGGGCTTTCCTGCCTGCTGAGTGGGGCTTTCGGTACTTGCAGCTGGGCATGGGATCTAGGGGAGGGTCCAGGGTGACTAGGCCGAGCTGGGAACCTCCAGTTGAGTCTTGTTCCAGGCAGGCCTCCTGGCCCACAGATCGACGGTGGTGGAAGGGGGTCATGGCGGCAACCCTCTTGGGCTGTTTGTCGGGTTTCTCCGACTTGTCAGTGGCCTTGTGCTTAGGCAAAGAGGGAGGGGGGAGGGCTGGGCCAGAGGTGGGGGTGGTGTTGGCGCCGGGTGGAGGGTTGACAGAGGTGTTCATCTGCTGTTGTTTCTGCTGCTGCTTTACCCTTTAAAAAGACAAACAGGTGACATGGCAGGTGAGGATTATATTCTTCAACATACAGGCCAACAGGTGACATGGCAGGTGAGGATTATATTCTTCAACATACAGGCCAACAGGTGACATGGCAGGTGAGGATTATATTCTTCAACATACAGGCCAACAGGTGACATGGCAGGTGAGGATTATATTCTTCAACATACAGGCCAACAGGTGACA
>JACXGI010009157.1:0-18367 GCA_016801175.1 Esox masquinongy
TAGGGAGTAACTGAGGATGGTAGGGAGTAACTGAAGATGTTAGGGATTAACTGAGGATGGTAGGGACAATACTGTGTGTTGCTGTGAGTTTAAGACAGTTTTGACCCTTGGGGGCCTCTCTTGTAGGTTATGTATGGATATCTGGAATGTTTATAAGTTATTTTGTTACGTGTGAACAATTTGGATTTTATCGCAATAATATTTCGGCTAAAAGTAAAAGAGAAGCAGTCATTCTCACATCAATCCTCACCCAAGAAAAAGAGAAGATCGGTACATCCAACGTTATTCTGAGAGAATTAGCCTCCTCAAGCCCCTAAATGCTATCAACTCCAGTCGAGGTTTGATTCTTGGAGAAGAAAAGTCCCTAGACTGCTGCTTTGCGGGACGACGCATTGTGCATCTCTGACAACAGAAAAGTTTCTATTGAAGAAAGTATTATTGGATAAGTAAATCTTCAGTTAAAATTCAGCCAATAGGGATGGCTGCACAGCCTTCTACCATTCTGCTCAGTCACATCCAGGTTGTGTACCTTAGGCCTTCTCCATAATGTTGAACCATTATGGCTTTTCCATCTCTCAAACCAGTAGCTCTCTCTCATTATTAGATTTTTTATGCATAAATATGATGGTTCTCTGTACAACGTTATACCGGCGAAATTGATAAATGATAAAATGATGATGGCAAGACACTGTTGTGTACCACAAACACCCAGCGTGTCTTATTGCTACGACAACAGATTACCAACACAAATACAGCAGTAATAAAAAGCTTTTGTTGTCATACCAGTGGTATATGGTCTCATACTCCACAGTTTTCTGCCAATCCGCATTCAGCATTCTAACCAGCTCGTTCATAATGTCCATTATCTCCCTGTGGTCCTGCATACTGCTGTGTATCATGCCTTTACAATATTAGTGTGGTGAAATCTTTTGTTCCGTTGGGGTGGTTGTCAACAAGTTCATGACACACTTGCGTAATTTTGTGAAAAACCTGCCAGGATAGAATTGTATATGGGTACATGCAACAGAGGGTGGGAGGATGAAGATGGGAGGGAAGGAGAAGGGAGTCCAGGATGTAGGGAGGAAGGAGGTTGGAAGAAAGAAGGGAGGAATGGAGGGAGGGAGCTAAAGGAAAACAGAGAGAGAGAGAGAGAGACGCATGTATATAGAGGAAGCCCTTTATCCTGGGGGTGAAAATAACAGCCTAACTCATGCTAAGCCCTTGACTGAAGTACCTTTTAACCAGCAGCGGGCTGGTAAGGAGTGTGGAGAGACGAGTAGGGAGGGAGAGACAGAGATTTGAATAACTAGCTTTAGCGAATAGGATAGAGTGTCAGAGAGAGGTTTAAATAATTAGCATTAGAAATGTGCCGCGGACAGGGGGGAAGAGGGAATGGGGGGGGGGGGGGTTTAAATAAACTGTCTATGGATGGATGGGATCAGGGTAGTGGAGATATTTAAATGACAGTGTGAGCTGATCAGATACGGGAATATCCAGACGGGGGTTGTAAATGACTGGGTCTTAAGGCAGCTCTTGCTCAGTCGTTCCCGTCCCATGTTTTGGCATGTTATGACAGCTCATTGTGGGTAGGGCTTGGGTTTAGACAGCGTCTACAGCACAGAGATGGTGGGATAACGGCAATTGGGGATGGTGACAGGTTGCACGGTCCTCATGTAATTAGGACGGAGTGTGCACACTGGCACAAAAGCTCACACATTTTTATTTACCCCGCGCCAGTTATACGCCCCAGTCAGATGGAGTACCTGGAAGATTGAGAGAGAGAAAGAGGGAGAAAGAGAGAGAGATTGACAGAGAGGGAGAGAGAGATTGACAGAGAGGGAGAGAGAGCGTGGGGAATAGACAGCTGGCCGTGCGAGGGGGAGAGGGAGGGAGGAAGTGGAGGGTGCCGGATAAAGGGAGAGGAGGTGAAGTGTTTCTAATTTCTCCTGCTGAGATTGTTTACGTGTTTGTCTCTTTTGTCGTTTAATTAATCTTTATTTTTCTTACTTTTCTCAACATTGTTCAATATTGCTATACATTGCTCTAATTTTTCAAGAGTTCTACAGTGTTTTAATTGCTCTACACTGTTCTACATTGCTCTGCATTGCTTTGAATCACTCCATAGCGTTTAAAAATGCACTATATTGCCCGTCATATTGGTTTCGTCTCCATGAAGCAGGCTGCAAACTATTATGCAAATGAGGGGCCTGGGTATATATTTGGAATGAGGGGAAGGTGAGACTGACCAGGAGGGGAGAGGGAAGAAGGAAGAGAGAGACAGGACGAGAGAGAATTGAGATTGAAACTATTTTGGTAGATGCACCTGTTTCAGTGGCGTATCTCATGGAGTTAACACATCTGAGAGTGGTGGTTTTAGCAGTTTTATCATCTCACCAGGGGAACTGCCATAACAACTGGAGGGGCTGTCAACCCCTCCTCAGCACCCCATCTTCAACATCTGTACATGCAGTACTAAACAATAAAAGTTTAAATGCAGAGTTGCATCTCATATTCACATTGTTTTGGGTTATTACATAAATCTTGCAGCAGACAAGTTTGCTAATCTAGAGCAAATTGAGCTATATAATATTTTGGAAACAGCCTCCTGAACACATTCTTTTTTTTTTCTTAATAATGGAATGCTACCATTTAGCCAGAAAGCTAGACAGCTAGGTAATGTTATGGCCATATACATTAAAAGACTCAACATATATTTTAAAATGCATGATCATATATATGTTAATTACATGTAAATCTGACATTCTTGTATATTTTGACATATTTGTACAACTATGTACTTATTATGTACATATGAGTTTGCAACATATATGCTCATATAAGACATAAATTACATACATACTGTTAATTGTCATATATTACATTTCCGTATGGGAAAACAGCCGGCTAGTAAGCTTAGCAAAACACCAAACTCTACCAGCATAAACACACATAACACAAATAAAACAGTAGAGCTTCTCTATAAGAACAGATGAAAAAGAGATTGCCTTGCAGATTAACTGTTAAAATGTTAAAACAGCTCCCAAAGCCAGGGGAAAAACACGGGGAGGTGGGCTTGAGTTTATAAATTCCTGACGGAGCAAACGTGTTGCTGTGTTGAATGCAAACGTGCCAAAAAGAACTGAAGAAATTAACTACCATGCCAAAATTCAGAAGATGTAAGGAAAGGTGGGAAGGGAAGTCAGGTGAGCGGGCAAGGTGAAAGAATAATCTGGGATAACTCCAAAAGGAAATCTAATATATGGCCATATACAAGGGTTAACATATATTTTAAAATACATTATCATGTTAATTAAATATTTCAATCTGACATAAAAATGGCCAATTCTTGTATATTTTGACATATATGTACATATACACCAATCAGCTATAACATTATGACCACCCGCCTAATATTGTGTATGTCCCCCTTTTGCCGCCAAAACAGTCCTGACCCATCGAGGCATGGACTCCAGTAGACCTCTGAAGGTGTGCTGTGGTATCTGGCACCAAGACGTTAGCAGCAGATCCTTTATGTCCTGCAAGTTGCGAGGTGGGGCCTCCACGGATCGGACCTATTTGTCCAGCACATCCGACAGATGCTTGATTGGATTGAGATCTGGGGAATTTGGAGGCAAAGTCAACACCTTGAACTCGTTGTTGTGTTCCTCAAACCATTCCTCAACCATTTTTGCTTTGTGGCAGAGCACATTATCCTGCTGAAAGAGGCCAATGCCATAAAAGGGTCCACATGGTCTGCAACAATGCTCAGGTAGGTGAGGTGGTACGTGTCAAAGTAACATCCACATGAATGGCAGGACCCAAGGTTTCCCAGGAGAACATTGCCCAAAGCATCACACTGCCTCCGCCGGCTTTCCTTCTTACCATAGTGCATCCTGGTGCCATGTGTTCTCCAGGTAAGAGACGCACACGCACCCGGCCATCCACGTGATGTAAAAGGAAACGTGATTAATCAGACCAGGCCACCTTCTTCCATTGCTCCGTGGTCCAGTTCTGATGCTCACGTGCCCATTTTAGGCGCTTTCAAAAGTGGACAGGGGTCAGCATGGGCACCCAGACTGGTCTGCGGCTACGCAGCCCCATACACATCAAATTGTGATGCACTGTGTGTTCTGACACCTTTCTATCAGTACCAGCATTCATTTTTTCGGCAATTTGAGCTACAGTAGCTTGTCTGATGGATCTGACCACACAGGCCAGCCTTCGCTCCCCACATGCATCACTGAGCCTTGGCCGCCCATGACCCTGTCGCTGGTTCACCGCTTTTCCTTCCTTTGACCACTTTTGATAGGTACTGACCAATGCAGACGGGAACACCCCACAAGCGCTGCAGTTTTGGAGATGCTCTGACCCAGTCGTCTAGCCATCACAATTTGGCCCTTGTCAAATTCGCTCAGATCCTTATGCTTGCCCATTTTTCTAACACATCAACTTTGAGGTCAGAATGATCACTTGCTGCCTAATATATCCCACCTACTGACAAGTGCCATGATAACGAGATTATCAGTGTTATTCACTTCACCTGTCAGTGGTCATAATGTCATGGCTGATCGATGTATGTAAACATGTGTTGATCATACCAAATATATGTTTACAACATGCTCATACGACATGTAAGGTACATACATATATTGCCATATATTACATTTCCGTATGGGACAACTGGTGACACATGCAGTCTACTCATATTTTTGCTCCACTTTGTGGTATGACAGCCCGACTCCTAAAAGTCTAGAGACTAGATGAGTTATTTTAGTGTGTTTAGTAGATTGCAATACACTTCATGGTGGGGTCACTTGTGAGAGCTTCACACTGTTCTGTTCAATCCATGTACCCAGTTTTTTTCTGACATGACCTCCCCCAATCCCTCATTTCACCTCCTTGAAAGGTGAGTTTGGAGATTTACATTTTGTGATCGAGATACCGATGAAAGTTTGAAAATTGCAAATGGAAAATGGACGCATGTGTGCACACACACACACGCATGCACACATACCTCCTGGCCCACTCCCACTTCAACCAGGAAACAGATCTTTATTTTAGTAATCTCTTTTTTGTTGCCTGACTCCAAATGCATTTTTTGTGTCTATAATGAAGCAGTGCTTTTGTGAGAGGGAGAGTGAGGATACAAAATCCAGAGCTCTGTTTAGAAACACATCAACACACACACACATATACACACACACACACACACACAGAGAGAGAGAGAGACACACACACACTGATACATGGGGATATATTAGACAGGAGACACTGTGAACACTGATAGAATAGCGTACTGCTTCTCCAATAAGAGAGAGCGAGAGGGAGCGAGAGATCGAAAGAGGCATTGGAGGAATGCAAAAGATGGATAGGAATAGAGGAGAGAGAAAAAGAGTGGGAGAGAGAAAGAGGGAGAAAGAGAGAGATACATGCCTAAGCTGTTGTTGGTATTCAAAATATTATAAGATGTACTTGTAAAATTTATAAAAACATTAATAACCCACAGCTCTGGGATATTTCTCAATATGAGATATTACTTCAACCCATATTTTTGTCGATCAGCAGACCCTGTTATGCAGAATGACCTGCAGTAGTGATTAGATTAGATTCAACTTTATTGTCAATCAACTGTAAAAGTACAGTACCACAAAATGCAGTTAGTATCTAACCAGAAGTGCAAATAGAAGAGGGCAGAAAATGTACAAGTATTTACAAGTATTAAGTATATGTATATTACAAGTGGAATGTATATGTGCAACGAAGGCAAATGCAGTACAAATGGCAATACTAAATGTGCAATTAAGGCAAATAGAGGAGGGTAGAAAGTTCATAAGTTTTAGGTATAGTGAATGTTTTAATTATCTGCTATCCCTAACCCTGGTCATAACCTTTCTCCTAACCTCAACCCCTTCCCTAAAACTAATTCGAATCCTAACCCTAACCGCAACCCCTTCCCTAAAACTTATTCAAATCCTAACCCTAACCTCAACCCATTCCCTAAAACTTATTCAAATCCTAACCGTAACCTCAACCCATTCCCTAAAACTTATTCAAATACTAACCTTAACCTCAACCCCTTCCCTAAAACTAATTCAAATCCTAACCCTAACCTCAACCCCTTCCCTAAAACTTAAATGAAACTCTGAAAAGAAAGTGTAACTTCTTTTGATTACTTTGGCATAATGCTCTATGTACAATTGAATGGAAGTGTGGTGTTGGGGCAATGGGAACTTATCAATATAAGTTATCAATGTAATTAACATACTCAAACACAGTCTTTGGAGTACACAAAACAAAAGGGTTAGATTTAAGTTGGCAACAAACAGGTCTATTTCCTTCTGGTTATGAGACGAGACAGGGATAAACCTAAAGCCCCAAACTCTTCAACATTTATACAAAGCAATGAGCAATTGCATTAGAAAAGTTTGAAGCATTTCACTCCACCAGACTCGTAAATACAACGTCTACTATTTGCAAAGTGTTTATGGCGAGAGAGACAGAGAGAGCTTGAGAGAGTTTATCCAAGAGTGAGAGCTAGCCCAAGAGAAAGTGTACAAGCTGGGGACAGAGAGCGCAACAGCGGTAAACGCAGACGATACAAAAGGGCGAGGGATTGGGTAATGGTGTATGAGAGCTGAGTGTCTTGCCAATGCAGTGAATTCCAGTTTTGACAGGGGGTTGGTAGGCATCTTACTGAATGCAGAATATCAGACAGCGCAGTGGAAAAGTATGGTTTGATGGAATGAAAGGCCACTGTGGTGTCCTTGGCAGGGCGCTGGAAATTCACTGGAAAAGGGAGGTAGTTTGGCGGGTTGGAGGGGCAGAGGGGAGAGGGAGAAGGAAAGTGCGCTGTGCCATTGTGACATCATGCACGCCTGTGCAGAATCATGCCCTTTCCTTTGAAACGTTACAGATTTTCAATTACTGATATTTGTATTTTGGATCAAAGCTCAAAGCAATATCTGATGGGTATCATATGTTACGTGCTTTTCCAATTTGTACTGTGTGTGTTTGTCATAATTTGTTCTGTGGTAGAGTGACTGTAACGTTTTGATTTCTACATGTGCATTTGCACGTGTGTGTGGTTGGTATGAGAGGCACTCAGACACACACACACACACACACTCCAATGCTGTTGCAGTCAGAAACAGTTATGCTGTCGCGCTTGCCCTCCTGCACGCACACACACGCACACACACACACACACAGACACACACTTGCCAACACATTCACTTTCACACTGTCTCTCACAGACCAGACTTCATTGTTCCACTCCACTATAGAAATCTGAGCACCAAGCAGCCACTCAGTGGCAACCAGCAGTCTGTCTATATACTCAACAGGGTACACAACGGATTGACAGAATAGTATGGGAAGGGGGGGTAGAAGAGGGAGAAAGTAGAGGGAGTGAAAGGGAAGGAAAGAGAAAGAGAATGCTGCAAAACAGAAAAGGACCGTTGGACAATTACATTAAGAGATCCACAATCTGCCTCTCACTGATGTTTAGAATCTTGCATTCAATCGGTGACTTAAGGACAGATTCACCCCACAAATAGATTTGTGATGATACCATATCCAGTCGGATAATTCTGAATTACACTGCACATTGGCACATTAGTGCACATTATCCACTTTACCGTTGCAGAGGCCCCTTGTTTGACTGATGCCTGTGGAACAACATGCGACACCTGTCTTCATGGGGGTCACAAGATACCAGCGAGATACGACAACCTCAGGCAGACCCGGGGACATGATAGCACATGGACTCGGAAGACATTTGCCAGCAGTTTTTCTCATCACTGGTTGTTCCAAATGCAACGCAAATAACTTGCGATATAGACTCTTGTTCCCTTGATCAGTCTTTGGAGGGAGAGCACAGTGAAAGCACATCGTGAAAACGGTGATAAGTCTTGTCTTTTTTCTAAATTTTACCAGTCGCCGTACCGAGGTACATTGAGAGGTCAGAGGTCAAAGACCAGAAACGTGACAAATCCATGCAGCGGTCAAGCGTTAAGAGGAGACAGTAATGATGTGTTTCAAGTTTCAGTTTCAAGGTTCATTTGTCAAAGGCACCGAACAACACAGCGTCATCCTGCACATGGATGATGGAACAACCATCATGTGAAGCAACAGGAGAGCACAGATCGAATTCTCGGAAAAGGGTTCCTTTTAATTACTGCCAACCTGATTCTTTGAGTCCTGTCTTCTTATCTCCAACTGAGCTGTATTCAACGAGAAGGTTTCCCCTTCGATCTTATATATTTAAAATATGTTCAGAAGATGAGGTGAGAACACTGGATGCAAGGAATATGCCTGAGAATCAGATACTGTGTTCATAGGCAGAAAAACCAACGTGTTTCAGTGGGATATTTATCGACAGACAGGAAGTATTGGTGTTCAACTGGGATATTTATCGTCAGTCAGACAGGAAGTGTTGGTGTTCAACTAGGACATTTATCATCAGTCAGGTAGGAAGTGTTGGTGTTCAGCTGGGACATTTATCATCAGTCAGACAGGAAGTGTTGGTGTTATACTGGAATGTGTATTGTCAGTCGGACAGGAACTGTTGGTGTTCATCTGGGATATTTACTGTCAGTCAAACAAGACGTGTTGGTGTTATACTGGAATGTGTTTTGTCAGTCGGACAGCAAGTGTTGGTGTTAAACTGGAACGTGTTTTGTCAGTCAGACAGGAAGTGTTGGTGTTATCCTGGAATGTGTATTGTCAGTTGGACAGGCAGTGTTGGTGTTCAACTGGGATATTTATCATCAGTCAGACAGAAAGTGTTAGTGTCATACTGGAATGTGTTATGTCAGTCGGACAGGAAGTGTTGGTGTTAAACTGGAATGTGTTTTGCCAGTCGGACACGTAGTATTTCTGAGATACTCATCAGACATGCAGGCAGCTGGGCTAGTTTGTTGCCTGCATGGGATGGTAGGGAGGATTTTATTGGTTTAATGGTTTAATGGCGCTCTCTCCTATGACATGCACACAGAAAGAAAACAATGCTACACTTGACACACTTCTCCTCACAACACAGTGTGGTCGGTGACCCACTGAGACAAAGCAGCAAATGGAGTCGGGGAAGCTGAAAAGAATGCCAGGCGCCGGACGGATGAACGAACAGATTGAGTCAGGCACAGCCTCTTGAATGGAGCTGATGCTATTAGCACATTGACATCTTTCTCTTTTCTCCTCACAGGTCATTGGTGTGGGGGGGTGTTCTATTTGGGTGTTCTCCTTTCTGTTCATACGAAGCATTATGCCAGAGGAGACATTGAATGATGAACCCAGTGTTCATTGATGACCACTATATTCCTTCAGATCGCTTTCTCTCTCTGGACAGCTGATGGGTGGGCCGTGAATGATGAGAATGATAATGCATAGGGTATAATTGTCTTTTTATCATTGGCAAACACACACACACACGCAAAGACAGATGCACACACAATACACACACACATACAGGCTCACACTCTTGAACACCACAATTCAACCTTTAGTGGCCGATCCATCACAGCCGACTGACCAGATGGGTCATAAAGTGACTTAATCACCAGGCTAGGATAAGGCTCTTCAAAATCACATCGCAACGCCTGGCTACCTTGTGTGCCAGCCTGTTCGTGTACCAAAATCATTTTGAAGATGCCAAGTGACCATGTTTTTTTTGATTAGCTGCTTCTCATCGTGGCCTCCAGGAATATTTAGCCATGTGACGCTAACACATCTGAGAGTGTGTGCGACAATTATTCACTGACACCATTAGGAGAATTCTCACCCCCCCAGTGTTTATTTTTACATGCCAGCGTCGTCAGAATGACATCATAACAGCAGCTTGTGTGATGAGTCAGGTACCGGTTGCAGGTGGTGTCCTTCATGGCTGCAGGTGGTGTTCCTCAGGGCTGCAGGTGGTGTTCCTCAGGGCTGCAGGTGGTGTCCCTCAGGGCTGTAGGTGGTGTTCCTCAGGGCTGCATGTGGTGTCCTTCAGGGCTGCAGGTGGTGTTCCTCAGGGCTGCAGGTGGTGTCCCTCAGGGCTGGAGGTGGTGTACCTCAGGGCTGCAGTTGGTGTCCCTCAGGGCTGGAGGTGGTGTCCCTCAGGGCTGCAGGTGGTGTCCCTCAGGGCTGTCTCTGTGCGGTGACTCCACAGTGATGGCAGGTTGGCCCCAAAAAACACTGGTCAGGCATTTCTGGAAAATTAAACTGTCTCATCTGGGCATGGAAAGTCACCTCTGATAACACTGACATATTTGCCCTGCGCCTGAATGGCGCCAATGGCCAGGCGGACACCAGCTCAGTGCCAGCTCAGTGCCAGCTCAGTGCCAGCTCAGTGCCAGCACGGCACCAGGTGTTTAGCCAGTGACTGAGCTCAGTACATGGAGCCACAGATTTGAGGCAAGCAAAAAGGGTAAGGATTGCCAAGCAGCAGTGTGTGTGTATGTGTATGTGTGTCTGTGTGTGTGTGAGAGAGGGAGAGAGCTTGCGTGCAGGAGAGTGTGTCCCTGTGTGTATGCCAGGCTTATCTGGGCAGCCGGCGTTGGAACTCTTGCATTTTTCCTTTTCAAGTTTCTCCCCCCTTCCTTGGGACAGCCAATGCCAGAGTGCTCTTAACAAGGTAAATGTTGTGTTTTCTCATTAGCAAGCTGGCAGGACAGTGGGCATAACGGTTACTGGGATGTTCTCTGCGGATGCGTGGAGGAGTAAGTGTGTGTGTTTGTGTGGGGTGCATAGATGCTTGGCCTTACTTTTCCTAGCGTTCATGAGATCCTCTGTGAGTATGTTTTTTAATGGCCCATATGCTCAGGGGTTGGACCGAGTTTAGGGAACAGAACCAGAATAATACAACCAGAATAATACAGCTCATTTCAACCATATGTGCTCCAGTCCAATTTATCCCCTGAGTATATATCATGCAATATATATACTCAAGAAAGTAATATATATATATATATATATATATATATATATATATATATATATATATATATAAAATAACTTAATACCAACTGTAAATCATGGCGATAGTGGCATTATGGTTTGGGGCTGCTTTTCTGCCTCAGGGCCAACTTGCCATCTGTCAAAAGCAGAAACCCAACCAAAAATGGATCTTTATCAACAGGATAAAAAGGTACACGCAAAGTTACAACAAAATATATCAAAAAGTAAAAATGGAGGGTAATGGAATGACAGAGTCAAAGCTTAGATCTCAATCCTATCAAAATGCTGTGGGGGGACTTGAAGTGGGCCACGCATGCAAGAAAGCCCTTGTACATGATCTTGTATAGTCTAAGCAATACTGTTATAAAAGAGTGTGCAAAAATATATATATTAGGCTCCTTCATGGCAATGTCTCTCTCGCTCTCTGCCCACCCTCAATAGTTCAGCTGTATCTTTACCCCTGTCACTCAATAACGCATGTAAACAATTTGCTGGATGTCTGTTTCCACAGCTCATTGAAATTTATTGTAGTAATTTTCTGAGCTAAAGTAAAAAAAATGACACAATATAAACACTTTCTTTTTTGGTGGAAAGAACAGGTTCACAACTTTATGTTGCTGGTCTGAACTATATATATAAAAAAGCGAATACTGTAGTTCTGGTAAAAAGGAAACAATTGGAAAATAATTTGAGCTCCAACCCCTGCACATCCTGTCCTGAACATTTATTTGAAATTATTGAACTATTATTAACATGGATCCCCATGGAAACCGGAAAAATTATTCATTACTGAATTTGAACTTGTCTCGAAACACTCACAACAGACCCTCAGGATTGGAGCAGAAAGCCTCAACCACTCTCCACGTTCACCGTGTAATTCCTCCCATTCAAGGACCCATGGGAGAAGTCCCCCTCTGCAACGCTCTTGGAAGCTTCATTAAAATACTCTTTATTGGCATTCTGCTGCACAGTCAACCACCCCGCCTATTTCTTCCTTGACTCTTTGAAGTCCTGTTCTATCTTACAAACATCCAGTTGTAAATGGAAGTGAAACACTCCAAATCAGTCCAGTGACACAATGTCTGCCAGCTATTGTAGGATTTCTGAGGGATTAATGCACACTAGTTTACATCCAGTATGAGTATGGTTTACATCCAGTATGAGTATGGTTTACAACCAGTATGAGTATGGTTTACATCCAGTATGAGTATGGTTTACAACCAGTATGAGTATGGTTTACATCCAGTATGAATATGGTTTACAACCAGTATGAGTATGGTTTACATCCAGTTTGAGTATGGTTTACATCCAGTATGAGTATGGTTTACATCCAGTATGAGTATGGTTTACATTCAGTATGAGTATGGTTTACAACCAGTATGAGTATGGTTTACATCCAGTTTGAGTATGGTTTACATCCAGTATGAGTATGGTTTACATCCCAGCAGCTCAATCTTTCCTCTAGAGTTAAGCTCTCACTTTTCAGAAGTGGCGCTTGAGACTTGTGTTTGAACAATTACAGTGTTCTTTTTCCAAAAATGAGTTAACTACCAATTATCATATGGAGAATGGCGCTGAACTTGTACCATACTGACTGACTAAAGACTGGCTAAAATAAATGGAGCCACTGGTGTTATTGATCGTGAAATGTAATTGGAAAAACTTCTCCACTTGCCTTACATAAAGCGAGAATGGTAATGTTTGCTAAAGGCTACAGACAATATGATAGCACGTAAAAACCAGTGAACTCACTTTGAATTCGGTTAGAAACGTTCTCTAAGAAGAAAATCTACAGCTCGCGAGGATTTTGGCCATTAGCCAGTTGGAAAAGGCTGAACGCCTCAGAATGACTCGGGATGATCAATTGTCATGGTCATGGAGAGAGGTTCTGTTGTGAAAAGATTTACTGCAATTTTGACACAGTCAACTTGTGCTAATTATTCAGGTTCTGTTTTTGTCCTATCTCGAATACTGTCCAGTAGTATGATCCGTCGTGGCAAATCTAAAAAACTATTAGTGTTTTGTTACTGCATATAAATCCTCTAGTGTATCTTGCCATCCTTCACTATCTCCCCGGGGTTTGGTTGGGTGATTGAACAGCTTTTCCACTGATATCACCTTTGTTTAGAATGTCTTTCTGTCTACCTCCACATACTCCTCTTTTCTCCTTCCTTCCTCTCTCCTCCTCCTTCTTTCCTACCTCTCTCTTTCCTCCTCTTTTCATCCTTCTCTCCGTCCTCCTCCTTCCTTCCTTCATTTCTTCCTTCTTTCCTACCTCTCCCCTTCCTCTTCCTCCTTCCTTCCTTCCTTCCTTCCTTCCTCTCTTCTTCCTCCATCCTCCTTTCTACCTCCTCATCTCTCATTCCCTCTTCATCATCCTTCCTCCTTTCTCCTCCTTCTTTCTCCTTTCTTGTTCCCTCGTTATCCTCTTTCCTTCTTTCTCCTGCTTCCTTCTCTTTTGTGCTCCTCCTATCCTATTCTTGGCATCTCCATTGAGAACCTCAGTAATCCCGACCTGGGGGGCGATGTGTCGTTGGTGCAGATAGCATTCAGCAGGGTTCACCAGGTCATGCGGTGTTCCAGGGAGCCCGGCCACCGCTACAGATGAGGTGGCGTACGGCGGCTGGTCGCCCGGCTCTGTTCAGGGTATGTTTTTTTTTTTTCTTGGACTAGCTGGGTGCTAGTCGGCCCAGAGCGCGTGGCACAGGCTGTCAGATTATTACCGCCTCCATGCAGACTGAGCCCCCCCACCCCCTCCCCGAGCCTCTTCAAACGTCCAGGCCTGCTGCCGTACAGAGAGACGGGGTCTGGTGAATGGAGATTATACACCACACGCCTGCCTGCCTGCCTGGGAAACAGTCCTGTGATATGGGGGAAGGGGTGGGGGTACGCCTTCAGTACTTAAAGGCCCGTCTCTATACAGGGAGGGGGGAGGGGGTGGTACAAAACGATGCAAAATGCATCCAACCAACCTCCCCCCCAAACCTCCCTCGAGCCCTTTTCGACTATACCCCCAACATCTAGACCCCCATCCCCCCAGACCCGACCGTTCGCCCTGCCTCCCACACTCTGATCTAGAGAGGTGTCCCCATGCCCGGTGAAGAAGACGAGGATGATGATGTGAAACACAAACAAGCAGAGTCTATTGAAATGATTGTAAATATATGAATGAAGTTGTGTATTACAGTTCCTGAATGCTTCAGTGGTTTCCATAGACAACTACCTTCTGAAACGGTAAAGTTAATGAAATGGCGTCAGTTTCCGTTTCACTGGAGGAACATGTTTCTGTTCAGCAGGTGTCAAATCCCCTGAAACCTCCTCTCTCTCACACCTCCTGGAGCGGACGCAGGTGTTTGATTATGTGAGTCCACTGTGACACACACACCCCAGTTAGACACTGCCTCGCAGGGCCTTTATTCCCTTAACGAGTGACCTCTACACGTGCCTTGGCCTATTTTCTGACCCTGACCTTTACCCAGACAAGCCAGACGGATTCTGACCTCATCCAGACCTCATCCATCCAGAATGATTTTGACCATATCTAGACCTCATCCAGCCAGACTGATTCCGACATTATCCAGTTATACTGATTCTGACCTTGTTCAGTTGGACTGATTCTGACCTCACCCAGCTAGGCTGATTCAGACCTCATCAAGCCAGACTGATTTTGACCTCACCCAGCAAGGCTTATTCAGACCTCATCAAGCCAGACTGATTCAGACCTCATCCAGCCAGACTAATTCAGACCTCATCCAGCCAGACTGATTCAGACTTCGTCCAGCCAGACTGATTCAGACCTGGTGTGTGTTTTCATGGGGGTTCTGTACACTCCATTATGTGAGTGGTCTCTGAGGTCTCTGTGTTCTCGCCTCCTGTAGGGATGTTTTCCATGAGGCTGTCTCCCACCTGGCTCCCACATCGCACCTCAGTAATTGTCACAGCCTACACTGACGACTTCCTCATCTGGAGGGATGACGGTGAAACACGCTAGTCACCAGCTGTATAGAAATACCAATTTAAAAGACACATGGTGAACTGAGAAAAAAGCCTACATCTCTGTCTGATTGGCTCTGATTAGCGTAAATCTCTGTCTGATTGGCCTGCATCTCTGTCTGATTGGCTCTGATTAGCGTAAATCTCTGTCTGATTGGCCTACATCTCTGTCTGATTGGCTCTGATTGGCCTACATCTCTGCCGGATAGGCTCTAAATAGCCTTAATCTATGCTTGGCTCTGATTGGCTTTGGATTCCATCTGACTGGGTCTGATTGGCATATTTTACTTCTAGATTGGCTCTGATAGGCTCTGATTGGCTCTGATGGCCAATATGTGGGGTCGCCGGACAGGTGCCCTTGACCCTGGTCATCCTCACTGTGGGCTTTGGGGGGCTTACATCCGAGCAGTCTGAACCACATACGGCCAACTGTCCCAGTGGGATTGTCGATCTTAGATCCCTTTTGCACACAATTAAATGGACAAGTGGGATCAGATTCTGGATCAGAACCACTCGTTTGTGATGCTTTCTGAACACCGGAGGCAGATGGAGGGCCAGAGTGTCGGTGAGGGGAGGCAGAGGGGGGAAACGGGGAAAGGGGGGTGTTAATTACGGGTGATGAGTGGGTCCTTGTTAAGCCTGGTTGCTGTGATTAAGACCGGGTGTCAGGGGAACTGCTCCTTCATTGATCTGCTGCCAGTAGAGACAAACATACACACACACACACACAAACACACACACACATTCATTCTATGCCATTAGAGACCCTACTCTTCTTTTTCATTACAGCAGCCGACCTTTTAATTAGAAATCAATCTCTTCAATCACACACACATGCTGCGTTGACACACACGAACACACACACACACACAAACACACACACATTACACTCACTCTAGCCAAACAGCCATTCACAAGAGCCATAGAGGCACTTTAAGACTTCTACTTATATCAATGCATTTCACTTTGGCTGGCTATTATCTGCAATTTTCATGTCAAGAAGTGGAAAGGCTTGCACACCCCTTCAGAGTCTTCTCTACTTTGGCCACCTCCCTAATGGAACTCTCAAACAGAGAAAGCTCCTGATTGGTGGAGAACTGGTAACTGTGTCTAGTGGTGGCTGATTTGTTTATTATTACAACAGACAGGCTTTCACTAGAAGCTGGTTTTGAAAGCTCCTGACAATTCTGACCGAGACTAAATATTAATCTAAAACTCACGCGCTCCAATAATATAGTGGCCTGCTAGCTAGCTACAGGATTTGAGTCATCTCAGACGTTTTCCGACAAAACGATTAGCTAAACTATCCAAAGTGCTCAGTGGGGAAAATAGCTAACATCTAACGTAAGTAGAGGCACCAGTGTCTGGACCAGATGGGACTAGTTCAAATTACGATATATATCAAATTCAAGAGACCACTGCAAATTGAATGCTTCTGTTCCTCACTCAAAACTTCCCTTTTCAACTTTTTTGGAAAGGAAAGAAAAAGGTGCAGTGGTCCCATAATTTTTTCCGGAGCTGTATATGTCAAATCATGGGTACTTCTGGCTAACTATCCAATACAATTAGAATTATAATAGATGTAATATTGTACGTTTTGTGAAAGTGTGCAGTGGAAATGGTAGTTATTCATTTGATTCACAGTAGAAAATCATTGCAGTAAAAAAAATAATAATCAAAGGTTATCTTCAGATCAGTTAGCAGAACAGCAATCCACTTCTACATCAAGGAGAACAGAAATGTAACTGTAAACAGCTGGTCAAATGGTAAAAACATGGGAGAAGCTTGAATCATTACTGCAACACCAATCAGAAAAATGCATGCCATTAAACAAAAGATGTTCCAACAAAGACTTCCCAAAACTCTGAATAGAACAAATTATTAGATATTACCTTGCGTTATGACAAGAATCCAGTCCCAGAGCTCAGGTTGTTCTTACCAAGAATATTGTCCTTCACCTAGCTGTGTTTTTGGCTAGCTTGAGTAATTGTGCCCGTTTATCGTTTGTCATCAACGGTCCATTGGCCTGTCCATACGCTAAAGGAAAGATAGTTTGCTAAAGTTACAAGTATTACTTTCCTCTGAACTTTGTCCTTTAATGCTAAAGAAATGTTACATTCAGATGCCTGGTTTATTTGGTCCCTCTCGATGTATTTCTCAAAAGGTCAGCATTTATTCGGTGGATGCCATGACGACAGCGACTGACTTATGGTTATTTGTTCATTCTTTAAATTTCACCCCAATTTTATCCCCCATGTGGTGAAACAGTGACTTCACCCCCAGGGTATTCAGGGACACCACCTCACCGTTAATTCAATAGAAGTCCATTGCAACTTGCTCCTTAGACCACTGTGCAGTACCTAATACAGAGAGATGGACATTCACATTTTACGCACCAAAATGTTCCATTAACGTTGTGCCATCATGTGATCCATCTTTACCATCTTATTGGTCCAGCCCTCCACTTAACGGGCTACTGCAATGTAATCGAGTGCTGGTTGTGCGGGCATTTGACCACAGTTGTTTTGATCTAACTGGGCCATATGGTTTATTGTAATGCACTAGATAAGTGGGTTCTGTTTGGACTCCTTTCTTTGACCACTCCAGTGAAATAGAGACAACTAATGGCTCTGCCGCTCCCGCATGTAGGTAGTGTTGAATACTAATAGGCCGGTGGAATTATTAAAGAAGCGGTTCATTATTGAAGACCTGGTAGTCTTTCATGTGATTTACTATGTCAGTGTGTGTTTTTGAGGAATGTGGAGTGATTTCTAAAGGCATGGCACCAGGAAAGGCTGAAATAAGATCATCATTTACTGTGTCTTTACTCTGTTTGGATACATAACGGAGGCGAAATGAAAACTGAGAGATGGGAAAATAGAGAGAGAGAGGGAGTTAGGCATAGGGTATGAGAGAGGGAGCAAGAGAGGGAAAAGAGATTGAGAGGGAATGAAAGAAAAAGGCAGAGCACAATCAGAGGAAGGGAGGCAGACTGAGACAGATAGATGGACAGCAAAGTAAAGATGAGCGTGAGGGACCGACAGACAGAGGCAAAGATAATTTGTACTTTAAACTATTGCACATTGTCTCAACATTGTACCATTTGTGTCTGTGTGTAATTTTTACTTTCTGTGTTTTACTTTCTTCCACGTTTGTTATTGATTATTTTTTTTATTTATCCTTGCCATTTTCCACTTGCTTCAGGGAATTCAAACAAATGTTTTCAATGCCAATAATGCCTTTCAAATTAAAAGGAAACTGTGCTGATATTGTGTATTGCATTGTGTATTGAGAGGGAGGGAGTGAGTGAGAAAAAGAAAGAGGGAGGGGTAAAAGATAGAGTTAAAACAGAGAGAGGGAGGGAGATAGAGAAACACAGGTGGAGGTAGGGAAAGAGGGGTAAGAGAGCGAGACAAAGGGAGAGAAGGGTAACAGAAAA
>JACXGI010009157.1:18467-31319 GCA_016801175.1 Esox masquinongy
ATGGCTCCATAATTCATAATGTGTTTGGTAAAAAGAACCTCTACGTGGAGTAATGGCTCCATAATTCATAATGTGATAGCTATTATATCTGTGATAGCAGGAACATGGAGGGGACCTCTGTCACACTGGTGCCCCAGGGCAGCAACACAAGGAGATCCTGTGTTTCTCTGTACGTCTGTGTGTGTCTGTGTGCGTCTGCGTACGTCTGTGTGCGTCTGTTTGTGTCTGTGCATGTCTATGTATGTCAGTGTACGTCTGTGTGTGTCTGTGTGTGTCTGTGCACATCTGTGTGTGTCTGTGTGTGTCTGTGTACGTCTGTGTACGTCTGTGTGCGTCTGTGTATGTCTGTGTGTGTCTGTGTATGTCTGTGTACGTCTGTGTGTGTCTGTGTATGTTTGTGTGTGTCTGTGTACGTCTGTGTACGTCTGTGTATGTCTGTGTATGTCTGCACACGTCTGTGTGTGCGTCTGTGTATGTCTATGTGTGTGTCTGTGTATGTCTATGTGTGTCTGTGTATGTCTATGTGTGTCTGTGTATGTCTATGTGTGTGTCTGTGTATGTCTATGTGTGTCTGTGTATGTCTATGTGTGTCTGTGTACGTCTCTGTGGGTCTGTTCGGCTCGTGTCTAGGGATGAGTTGTGGAATTGTGTGTGTGTGTGTGCAAGTGTGTGTGTGCGTGTGCGTGCGCATGTGTGTGCGTGCGTGTGTGGCCACCACACTCTGTCTCTTGGTTCCTTTGCAGCCAGACACTAAGCAGCCGTCTACACCCGTTCTCCATGTGGGTAGAGCTGTCTCACTCCTGTCCCCCTTCGAGACCCCTCCTTCCTCCCTCCCATCTCCCTCCTTCCTGCGTGTCTTCTGCTTCCAGATGTTCCTGTGACCGTGTGACCTGTTTCAAACTGTGGCCACATAACATTTAACACCTTGTCACACCACCGGTGGGCCCTGTCGTTCTGGGAGTCTGGCAAGGCCAAAGTCAGTCACACATGGTCATGCGTTGCACTAATGCCAATAAAGTGTCCTACATACGAAATTATTCTGACACTGTCATGGGCAGGGCTGACTAAACACTATGTAGGTGATTGTGAAGTCGGTAATTTAGATCTTTTCTTTTTCAAAACTATTCCTTTTCAGTTTTCTTTAAAACGTCAGAAAAATGAAATAAATAGCATTTTAAAACGGCTTTGGTGAAATCACTAAACCGATTGGCCTAAATTGGTTTCCTGTTATCAGCACTGTCTGAAGGAGCCTAATCACTCACTGCGGTAGAACGTGATATGCAATTGCTGATATGCAAACTTGGAGAACTGACCAAAAAAAGTGTGCCAGACAATCTATAAGGAGCTTCAACCCCAAATTTCAATGAAGGTCTAATCTTCTTTCTTGTCGAAGTGGATTTCTAGACTTTCAGGATATAAGTAATCTCATCCTTTTTTAAATATATCAGCTAAGGTAGCTTATGCTAAGAGGTTGTTTAAAAGGACAATAATGTCATGTTAGCTTGATACAATTGCACTCAGGAGCCAAAAAGTCACATACCTGAGTTGGCTGGTGAGATTAGCTAAAAAATAAATGAGAGATGAGTAACAATAACTTTTGACTAGTTTCTTCTCGGACAGATATGTTACAGTAAAGTATTAGCCAGCTACGTTATCCACTTACAACTGCATTTTTTTAAATTGCATTTACCATATTTTACCACAATCACTCCACTTCCATTTTCATGATGTCAGATTCACGATTATTTTCCATGCCTCATTAAAACTGGCAAGTGCTAAATAGTCAACCCCTATATTAAAAATAATAACTCACAAAAATTTGAGCCACAACTGTAAAGCAGACAGGACCCAGGCAAACACATTTTGCACTATAAGACGCCACATCAAAAAACAATGGTAGTTAGCCAGCAAGCAAAGTTCACCGACCGTTGTCCATGTGTTTTAGCATCAAATCTTGGTTGGTTTTGTTGTCGTTTTGGTTTTCAGTAACTGGGTATCAAATAGCACGAGGTGCTAGTGAGAATGCTAGCTGAACATACAGCTAGCCGGTTAGATGATCTAACTGTGCTCGTACCATGCATGTGGAACAAAAACAGGCAAACAGCCCATGCAAATGTGTTCAACTCGCTGGCATTTTTCTCACAATACAACACATTTGGAAGGGTTACTGCATAACTGCACAGACAGTTTGTTGTCATTACACCTGCATTTCGGACCAGCTAGTTAATTCAAGTGAGAGAAACATCCGCATGTGGACTTGGAACCGCTGCTACTTTTCCTTTGCTGTTATAGCTGGCTAGCTGGGTTGGTAAGAAGCAATTATGGCATTATGACTAAAGGCTATTATTTTGTCATCTTCGTCATATTTGGGACCAATTGCTTGTAATGACAAAGCAACAGTCCAATGAGTGATGTGGGACACGTTAAGTTATAATGAACCACACTCACCTGGCCATAAACATTTACTGCAACAAATAATAAGAGGCATAGATTTTCTAAGAGAGTCCAACACACTATGGACATTTACTGCATAACTCAGCGGTTGAAGCCTTCAGCCTTGTTCCCCTCTTACAGTGCTGAGGTGTGCGGTAATGTCCTGGCAACGGTCAGTTTGTCACGTGTTAATGGTTACTTACACTAGAAGCAGAAAACTCTATTTCCATTCATAACGTCATTAGGGCTTGAGAAGAAGAAACAGTATTATATCTGTTTAATGTGAAGCACCTGCTCTGCTCTCTTTCTCTCCCTCTCTTTCTCCCACTTTCCTTCTGTCTGCTATTCTGGAGACAGGTCAGTGCTTGTCAAACTTGGTTGCCTTGTTTCGTCCTGAGTATTTGTGGTAGGTCAGGCACCTGCAAGCTCAATAGCTGTTGTTAGATTGGCAGGGTGTGCATAAGAAGACACAACCCGATCTTCAACTCTCCCACATCTGCGGTGGAGTTGTTACAACAAGACAAGGCTATAACTGCAAAATTTGCAATTGAGGAAGATTGGAGAATAAACAAAATGATGATTTATCCTGGAGTCTGTATATGTTATGTGTGTTGTGTGACTCTTAGACAGCATGGGCTAGTCACTGGACCGTGGGTTTCTGTACAACTGTGCTTTATGGTGTTATGATGTACATACATTAAATGATGCATTATGGGCTACTGTTTGTACTCGTAGCAGAAGGCAGTTCTTGAAATGGATACTTACATGGATGCTCATTAATCCTCCTCCTGAGAGAGCAGGTAATGAAAAGGTTGGTAAAAATTTGGTAACAGATCGGTAGGAGGTTGGTGACGGGTTAGTAATGGGGTGATAAAAGGTTAGTAACAGATTGGTAACAGATTGTTACCAGGTTGGAAACAATTTGGTAACAAATTGGTAATAGGTTAGTAACAGATTGGTAACCGATTGGTAACATGTCGGCAGAGTGTCACAAGCATTCAGTGTTTGTCTGAATATATTATTTTAACTCTTAGAACATATTTGCTTTATATTCATCATTACCTCAACATCGTGTTTGTTATTTTCTGTATGAAGTTCATTGAGCAACTTGTCCTGCACTTGTAAATATTGTAAACAAAAGAATCACCAAAAGGTTTCTTCACTGTCCATTCTTCCTCTATAGTTTCTGCTTCATAGACTATTTGCTCATACCTTTTTCTGTCTGTCTGTAATCCCTTACTGCAAGCCCTCTGATTATAGTTCTGGACAGATGCTGTCCCGTCACTTTGTGTGTGTGGGTGTATGCATGTGGGTGTGCGGGTGCATGCTCGTGCACCTGCGTGTGTGTGTGCACGTGTGTGTGTTAGTGAAATGTTTGTGTGTTTGTGTGTCTGTGCGTGTGTGCGTGTGGGTGGAAGTTCGTGCACCTGTGTGTTAGTGGAATGTTTGTGTGTTTGTGTGTCTGTGCGTGTGTGCGCACGTTAACGTTTGTCTGGCCTGTTGATTAGGAAACAGACCATGCAGCTGTGTGGGCATGTAGAGGTCAGACTGAACAGGACGTTGAGTCCCTGTGTGTCAAAACATGAAAGAGGAGCGGGGAGGGGGACATTATTGACTGTGACACAGGGTTTGTCCCTCATTTGCAAAGTCCTATTTCCTTTTCAGAGCAGGTCCTTGGGAAGCACATGTGAGATAGAAAGCAAGGGAGACGAACATAATGAAGAGAGAGGAGAGGAGAGAAGAGGAGAGGGGTGTGTAAGAGAGAGAATTAAGGAGATGAGAGGACAGGAGAGAAGTAGTGGAAAGAAGAAGGATATCAGAGGAACATATATCAGAGGACAGACAGGCCTTTTTGTTATGCAACTGTGGCCGGCCACAGCCAATGACTAAATGTTTCTGTGCGCTGACTCCACAGCTGCCAGCTCAGCTAGTGTGTGGTGTGTGTGTGTGTGTGTGTGTGTGTGTAGTGTGTGTGTGTTGTGTGTGTGTGTGTAGTGTGTGTGTGTGTGTATTAGTGGAATTCTGGGGTTTGTGTACAAGCCAATGAGTGTGCTTAACGTTTAGTATATTAGCTGAAGTGTGAGTGTCCAGGCGGTTGAGGTTTGGGTTTTACCCGAGTTAAGGAGCCAGGCCAAGTTGTCAAATTCCTGACATTCTCTTCGCCAAGGACTCTTTGTGGTGTCTTCCCACTACTTTGCCCTTGCTGTGGATGTGTACTCAGATGTACCTTTGGCTTTGGGTGCAGAGTAGTGCTATTTTCACACCTCCTAAAACAATGCAATTGCTAAAATTAAGTAAATCTATTTTACGAGATATAAAGAGAGTACAAGAAAAAGATGCAAACTCATTTTCAAAAGCAGCAAATCCTAAACAGGATATGGCAAGGAATGTTAGTTCTGCAGTCTGGTGGCCAGTGCGCAGAAGCAGTTTTTCTTTCTCCTGTACCTCAAACTTCTGTGGCCACACTGTTTGTCGTGGCAATACACCGACCGACCATTCTAATCCTCATCATTATTAAAATGTTCAGTTTCTGTGTTATGATTTTCCTGCTGCAGCCAACTGGCTCAAACTACACCAAGCAGAACACATGGACTTGATAATGTGGAGCTCAGCTCACTCTCCTTGGCAACACAGCAAGGAATGGAGAGAAAGACTCACTGAATTTGATAATTTGGTGAGGAAATATTTACTGTCCTCAAATCGTTGTGATGAATTATTTATTTAAGGGACTGTCGTGATGAGGTTTGAGGAATATTTTCAAATGAAGACACATATTGATGAACTGTTAGGAGTTGCACTTCTTTTGGATCAGATCAGAAGGGTCATGTGATGAAATCCCGTAAACATCTAACAATGGGAGGAGCTTGGACATCATTGTGGCTCTTCAGGACATTCCACTGACTGGTTGTTCTTAAGTACAGCCATTCTGTTTAGGATGTTCCCTTGACTGGCTGTTCTTACATTCTTACAGGCTGTTCCTAATTAAATTAATAATTACATTTTCTTCAGGACATGCTGGCTGTTGTTACACTGGTACATTCTCATTTCATTTTTTGTTTTATTTTCCAGTGATACCCCTGACTGGCTATTCTTAAATAGAGACATTTTCATCAGGTCATACCCCTGACAGGCTAGTGTTACTAAAATTCACATTTATTATTATTATTATTTTTTATCCATACTGACTAAAAGTTAGACTATTCATTTTACGATAACTACTGTAGGTGGGACATCCACACTACTCAGTCACAGTAGGAACCAAACTTTTGGTTACGGCCCAACAATCTGAACCGCCAGGCTAACGTCTGCACCTACATCCAGGCTAACTTCTGCACCTACAGTCAGGCTAACTTCCGCACCCACAGCCAGGCTAATGTCTGAACCTACAGCTAGACTAACTTCTGGTCCTGCACCATCCGTAAAGATGCCAATCTCCAGTGGAGAGTGATCAGAACAGGGCCGGCTGCTTCTGAACACATTCTGCCTCTGGAAGCAGTGAAGAAAGGGGATGGATTCTCTCAGTCACGGCTGATTTAATGATGTAGCCTTTGTTTTGGGAACATACGCCCTTCTCTGAAAAATAACCTCTTTCTTTTGAGGTAAATGTCACCCTTTCGGCACATCATTAACAATAAAGAGGAAACACAAGGATGCAGGAGTACACACACACATACACACACATGGACACACACATACACACATGCACACACTGGCTAAAGTGTGATTTGGGAACAGAAAAGGTGTGAAGAACAGGATGTCTGTGACAGAGCTGTTCGTCTGCTCTGGACTCTAAGCCAAGTCATTCAGCCAGTTACCCAGTTAGTCAGCAAGCCAGCCAGTCCACCAGTCAATCAGTCTACCAGCTAGCCAATCAGTCAGCCATTCAGTGAGCCAGTTATTCAGCCAGCCAGTAAGTCAGTCAGTCACTGCTTCACCTTTACTTGTTCATTATCTTAATACATTCCTCCTCAAATCTGACTGTAATTATTGTACAGATTTAAGAAAATTACTGATCTATGAGATTGAAGGTGGTCTTATTTTCTACAGACCTGTGGACATTGTGGTAGAGTCTGAGGTTTGGTGGTTCTGTACAGACCTGTGGACATTGTGGTAGAGTCAGATTTTTGGTGGTTCTGTAAAAACCTGTGGACATTGTGGTAGAGTCTGAGGTTTGGTGGTTCTCTACAGACCTGTGGACAAAGTGGTATAGTCTTAGGTTTGGTGATTCGGTACAGTCCTGTGGACATTGTGATAAAGTCTGAGGTTTGGTGGTTCTCTACAGACCTGTGGACATTGTGGTAGAGTCTGAGGTTTGGTGATTCTCTACAGACCTGTCGAGTTTGCAGTAAAGTGTGAAGTTTGGTGGTTGTCTACAGACTTGCGAAATTTGTGGTACAGTCTGAGGTTTGGTGGTTTTCTACAGACCTCCGAAATTTGTGGTACAGTCTGAGGTTTGGTGGTTTTCTACAGACCTCCGAAATTTGTGGTAAAGTCTGAGGTTTGGTGGTTTTCTACAGACCTCCGAAATTTGTGGTAAAGTCTGAGGTTTGGTGGTTTTCTACAGACCTCCGAAATTTGTGGTAAAGTCTGAGGTTTGGTGGTTTTCTACAGACCTCCGAAATTTGTGGTACAGTCTGAGGTTTGGTGGTTCTGTACTGATCTGTTAACATAGTGGTATAGTCTTAGGTTTGATGCTTCGGTACAGACCTGGGGATGTTGTGGTAGAGTCTGAGGTTTGGTTGTTCTGTGCAGACCTGTGAAGGTTGTAGTGGATTCTGAGGTTTGGCGGTTCTGTACAGACCTGTGGACGTTGTGATAGAGTCTGAGGGTCGGCGTTTCCACGGCAGCAGATGGTGCAGCCAGCAGGGCAGCCTAGTGCCAGGAGTGTTGGGCAATGAAATGACAGCTAAGACCCCGCCAGCCCACGGTAGCGCTGTGTGACACATACCTCACAACATGCTAAACACACACACATGCACACGCACCAAGATACACTACACATGTATGTGAACACAGGTTGGAAGTGACACACACACACACACACACACACACATATACAAAAGTGTGCACGCACGCATGCAACATAAGGACCAGGAAATGGAGTACAGCACCACAAGGGGAAGCTTTGGGTCTGCTGTCCGTCTGTTTCCACATTCAGGCCAGGTCAGTGGTTGGGGAACCACTCCCCCATGAGCTTTCTGAAATGGTTCAACCCTCATCTGTCCAGGGCACCAGAGGGGCAGATCCATTTCCTCTGGGATGGGGGGAAGCCTGGATGAAGATGAACTACATTTTGTCTGCCAGCCAGTGGAATATAGGTCAGATGGTCAGCTATCTTTATCTAGCCTTCCTCTCCCCAGGAATAAAGCAGCCAAGTGGCCAAAATAAGGGGGTGTAGGAGAGGCCCAGATACTCATGTCGGTTATGAATGAAATTCCACAATGATGCCGTTTCAAATTCTACTACCTTTTCTAACGAGTGTCAGTTAACACGAACACATTAATGACCAGCGTTGGAAAAGACAGCATTAACGACCACCTTAGAAAGACAGCACTGGGTTTCCTGCCCGTGTTGTTTTCATGATTGATTGTCTACAATTTCCGTCCGTTTATCCATTCTGTGGGACTGTAGGTGAGGTTGGGTCACGTGCGACTCAGTCGATGGAGCGTGCTTTACCAGAGGTTGTGGGTTTGATTTCCGCTGGAACCATCCATATGTAAAATACATACATGGGTGACAGTTAGTGGCTTTGCAAAATGAACACTCCTGCTGCATGACGTATGGTAATGTATTACAGTTTTTGCCGGCTGCTTACACACTGAAAGTGAATGCCTTGACAAAAGCATCAAAACCTTAACTTTTGTAACCATGCCTTAAACAAAGGCAGCAAAAGTACACACACATTTTCTGCTTTGCACTTTATTTGCAATTCGGCAAAACACTTATGAAAATTCAAACACACCTTTTCTTACATTAGACACATCGTTCAAGAATGAAATCTCTTGCGATCATTGGGAAAACACTTCTATTCAAACTGCAAAACATACCTGAAATCAGCAAAAATCCACACATACACGAATACACATCTACAGTAATTGAACACCAGCTAGTCTGAGCCTAAGCACTACAAATAGACCTCAGATAAGCTTTCCCATTTCGTGAGAACTTAGAGGAAGAGAGAGAGAGAGAGAGAGAGAGGAGTAGGAGGAAGACGAGGACAAGAACAAAGAAGGGGAGCAGGCAATAGACGGAGACATATTTCCGAGGACATTAGGGCCACTTTGGTGAACCTCCTGCCTCTCCTGCATGCTACAGAAGAGGCATGTGGGGATATTGAAGTGGATACGGAACACAAGGTGATATATTCCCCGTTGCCTAGCCAGGGATGACATTGCCTGGGATGTGGGTGAGCTGATGTGGCCAGACCCTAACAGAAGGCAGGATCCATGAACCATCCACCCCATCCATTACAATAATATTTTTTTTGTTTACCACTGCACTCTAATTTTACTGTAATTATTTTAGTTTCTGGGACTTTACAGTAACATTTTGTGCTGATTACTGTACTGTAATTCTACTTTTCTTTGTGTGTTTTTGTTGTTGTAAAAACATGCAATGGCAGACAAATAAGCTGTATAGATTTTTTTGAAGTCATTCTATTTTTGTTCATTTAAATGTGAGTAGATGTACTGGAAAAATCTTTCACAGACAATGTATGTGAAAATTATAAAGGTATACATAGTACTAAAGATAGCAGTGTTTTCTATAAAGTACATCAGTGTGTTGTGGCTGCTTCGAAAGAGTAAATGGTGCATGTGTGTTTCATTCTGTTGCAAAAATGACATTTTGAAAAAGGATTGTTAGGTTTTGATAGCAGAGTTTCATTTTGACATAGAAGTGAGATGTTTATCTCCAAGTGTTGGGTCTTATTTGGCTTCTGTGTAGAGTTTTGACTCTGTTTTGACAATGAGCCAAGTTCTGCAACAAGTATGTTAGCAAAAACTGTATAAAAAGGGGGCAGGAAATTGACTGGACCCACCTCAACTCCAGCAGTCACAGGAAATGATCTCAGCAGCCAAATCAACACATAACAGCAGACCCGGAATGTGGTACTGCAGGCTTCATCTGCCTGCAAGCTACAGTAGGAGCCCTGTTTGCGATGTTGGATGTTGGAGTTAAGGGCCATAAAGTCACTGGAAAGAATATCAGTATTGGTCTCCTTTGGGTGCAGGGAGGCGTCCAGCCAAATCAAGCGGGTGTTGGCTGGTCTGGTTGGGAATGATCTCAGACCAGTCTTAGGTAACAGCAGGGCATGGGATTACATCGCCCGGTAGACCTGGGTTCAAATAGTATTCTGTTTTTTCTTTTCTAAATACTTCTTGGCCTTGATTGAGCTTGCCTGGCACCTATAGAGACAAGTAGCCCCAAAAACGGCTAACCTGGACCCCTTTGGAACACTAGAGAGACACGATGGAAGTATTTTAGAAGGTTCCGCTAGCACTTAGACCCAGGTTACCGGACAGGAAGGCAGAGTAATCTGAGGGTGGAGCGGTGATTTATGTGTGCGACAGTGGTTCAGGCGAGCCTCAGTCCACCCTGACGTAGTGAAGTGCCCGTCCATCTGGAGCCACTGTAACAGTGAGACTTCTGTTCTCTAATATCTAGATTAACTGGCACTCAGGGAATCTGATGTTGTCACAGGCTGGACCAGGGGGTGTGGACATTCCACAGAGTCTGTGGTGAAAGGAAAGGTTTTGTTGCTGAGAGGAGACATAACGGGAATCCTGGAAATGTTTTGTTCGTTGTAAGCATTTTGAGAATCTTACAGTAGCACTGGATATTGACATAATGCTGGTTCAGTCAACCAAAGGACCATAGCCCCTAGTTAAATTAGAGATTATTGCATCTGACCAGTAACGAAAAGGTTGTTGGATTTCCCCCAGCCAGCAAAGTTGAAGGTAACACTTTTTTTTTGAGAGTCCCAAAAGTGTGTCTGTAGATGCTCTGCAGTTTATCTACTGACCATCAGTAACATTTTAAGTAACCATCCACTTACCCTAACCCTTACTCTAACCTTAACCCTAAACCGAAAACTCCTAAACGTAAACCTAACATTAGCAAGCAGTCGCTTAGCAACAGATAGTTGGTTGAACGTTTGTTGACAGCACTACAATCCATAGAGCATCTCCAGATGGAAATAGGGACTCTCAAAATAAAAGTGTAACCAAGTTGAAAATGATTTGTCCTGTCCTTACTGAAAATTGAAAGGCAAAACTATGGCAAATTTCGTTTCAAATTAAGATTTGTGTATTGACCAGCGGACCCGTATACATCATATAAAGAAGTTGTCTCACAGCTGCAGCCTTCAAAGTTTTTCACATGAATTCCTCCTGTGTATCCAGTCATTGACCCAGTAGTAACACGGCACGGGGGCTCTCCCAGCATCCTTCCTCCCACATGTTTAAGTGCTGTGGTCTCATTCGCAAAGGCAGTCATCAAAGGTTTGCCATCGCTAAATCGCAACACAAATACGTTATGTGGGAAAATGAATGCGGCTGCATATTCAACCTTTTGGGCAAAACCACGATGGGGGCAGGAGAGGAGCAGAGGGGAGGGCTGGGGGGAGAGGAGGGGAGAGAGAGGAGAGGCAACGAGAGGCTTAAAGAGGGCTTGGTGGCCCCAGGCCCATCAATAGTGGAGAAGCAGGTGGCCCGGGAGGTCCAGGAGGCCCGGGAGGTGCGGGGAGGCCGTGTGTGTCTGTAATGAGGCATACAGCACATCCCCACATCAATATTACATGGTGGAGTGCAGAGCCCATAGGAGGACTACTGTCCTGCAGGGCGTCTGTGTGTTGTGTGCGCTCGTGCTCGTGTATGTGCTCGTGTGTGTATGTTAGAGGGTTTCATCGGGACCTTCTGTTTTAAGATCTTAACTTGGGAACATACAGTAGAGGGCAGGTGAAGGAGGTGACGGATGAGGGATGAGAGGGATGAGATGAAGGTGGGTAGTGGGTGGGGGCGAAGGGGGATGGAGGGATGAGAGGAAGGAGGTGAAGGATGGAGAGAAGGGGTTAGGCACTACGTAGAGACAGAGGAAGGTAAAGAAATATTGTCGGGGGGGCAAAATCTGGGAGGGAGACTGAGAAGAGGATTGAGGGAGGTGGACAGAGAAAAAGAGAGAGAATGATGGAAGGAGAATAGATGGAGTGAGGGAGTGAGGAAACAGATGTGTCCTACTATATAAAACTAATTTTTCTTATGTTGGCTTGGTTATCTGTTATCTGGCTGGCAGGGAGAGAGAGAGAGGGAAAGAAAGAAAGTGGATAGAGAGGGAAAGAATCTTAAGGGGCAGATCTTAGGAGGGGTTTCGGGAGAGAAAATGTCTGTCTCCTGACACTCCCAGCTGGTTGCACGTTTCATAGATACACGCACTTATTCTCTCCCTCTCTCTCTACCTCCCAGATAGTAGGAATGCTAACAGACAGAAAGAGATAGAGATTGAACCAAACCAAAGTGCAAAGTGTATCTCGATTTCAAAACATCTGAGGAAATGAACATGCGTGCTTGTTTAGCTAGCCATTTTGGGTGACATTTTTTCAGTCCTAATAGAGATCAATGAGAGACAACGTGTGGACGGAGTTTCTTCCCATCTCCATGTAATAACCGAATGAACTGCAGAGCAGTTCAACAAATTGTCTCTATCGATCACTTTTTTCCCTTCTCTCCCTCTCTTCCCATCTCTCTCCCCCCTCCTCCTTTCTCCTCCCATGCACCTTGTATGCACTGGATTCAGCCCCCTCTCGACTCCCCCATGAGGAATGCTTAGCTTAGCTTTACAATTCTACACAGATGTTTGGCTGAAGTCTTCAAACACCTGCTTTGTGTATGCGCACGCACACACACACACACACACACACACACACACACGTTTATCTATGCCTATTCCCAGGGTGAAGCCAAGTCAACCAGCAAGCCATTCTGTCAGTCTGTCAGTTACCCAGTCAGTCAGCTGGTCAACAAAGACTCTGCCTCCACTCTGCCTCCACTCTGCCTCCACTCTGCCTCCACTCTGTCCACATCTGGACTGTGAGACAGTCTCTACACTCTGTGTGTGCTGGTCACATCATGTCTCATCCATTCACCTGTGAGATTCAGACAAACGCACCTCCCTTCCTCCCGTCTAAATAATTTAGATCTTGTATCAGTATTGATCTGAAACATACTCTCCATGGTCTACTAACCCACTATCTCCCTACTCCTCCAACCATCCTCCCCTCCATCCCTCTATCCACCCCTCCATCCCTCTATCCACCCCTCCATCCCCATATCCACCCCTCCATCCCTCTATCCTCTCTCCATCCCTCTATCCTTCCTCCATCCCTCTATCCTTCCTCCATCCCTCTATCCACCCCTCCATCCC
>JACXGI010009158.1:0-31215 GCA_016801175.1 Esox masquinongy
AACCTGACCCGGCACTTCTCTGCTCTGCTGTGTTGCGGTCAGTAACACAACCTGACCCGGCACTTCTCTGCTCTGCTGTGTTGCGGTCAGTAACACAACCTGACCCGGCACTTCTCTGCTCTGCTGTGTTGCGGTCAGTAACACAACCTGACCCGGCACTTCTCTGCTCCCACCCCGCCTGTCTCCCAGAGGTAATACCGTCATGTCTGGGTTCAGATTATGTCTCGCCACTTTGATCAGATAATGGGGCTAAGGCAGTCTGGAGCCAGCTGTGTTGCTGAGCAGAGGAGGACAGGGCAGCTTTGTCAGGCATTGGACATTTAAATATATATATATGACTGTCCTCTGTCCTCCTCTCTCCCATTTCTCAATCTCGTCCTGCAGCAAAGCAGTGCAGAGAGAGAGAGGGGGGGAGCGATGTCTTTACGCAACTCGATCCGACTGCAGGCTGGTTTCTGTCCAGTCACCCTCTCCTGTGACTAGCATTAAAAACTGCAAGAACAGCAGAAAAGGGAATTTGCCGGAGTAACTGGGACCTGGGGATGCAGGGGTAGCGTGCGGACCGGTTAGGAGCAGGGCTGCTACGGCTGTTCGACCTACCATGGGAGGAAGTGTAGCAACAGGGAGGCTCCAGCTTTCTGGGCGTCGCTGCAGTTTAACGGAGGACTGTTGCACCATGGCAGGGAGGCTCAGCTTTACAGACAGGCTAATGGGAAACGGTGCTGGGCCAGCTGTAACTCCCCGCGTCAGTAGAGGAGCTGAGGACAGCAGAGATTGACCGTGACACCCGAGAGAAAGGGCCAGACTTTTACGACCCCTGATGGGTTTTTTGATGGTCTCCTTTCATTCCATGTGAGAGCTCAGCATTTTCCCCAGCTGTCCTGGTTATAATGGAGTGCCTGACTGTTTAGGGCAGGAGTGGTGGCTGGCGCCGAGTCCAGACGCCGTGCTCCACCCGTCGCCATGACCGAGAGGATGACAGCCCAGCCGGGGACGTCCCCCTCGTCCGGCTGCGTTCCGCCTGCTATGGTAGACTCTGGATGTGTGGTTTTGTCCCAGGTGCCTGAGCTAGTCAGGGAACTGTTGACCGGCAGGGGGACAGGGGAGGAGAGGCAGAGAAGATTGGACCTAGCCTGGCTCAAACTCAAACAGACCGTCCGAAGGAAATGCAGCCTGTTTGAGCACCTCCAGGTCAGCACGTTAGGGACGTCCACTGGTCTCTGTCCGATTCCAAAATAGCAACCTGCTCCCTTGTATAGTGCAGTGCTGTTGACCAGGGCCTATAGGGTGTCCATGTGTTCTGCTCCTCAACAACCTCATGTTAGCCTACAATTTGCTTACAGTTATGTTTCCTAAAAACTTGTACTGACTGGTCTATTCCTTAACATTTGTTTCAGCCTTTTATTAGCCTGCTGCTGTATATGCCATAAAACACTTGTCATCCCACTGCTTTCAATTCCATAACATTTTTCTGTTAGCCTAGTGCTATCTGTTCTATAACACCTTACTGTTACAGTAGCCTTCTATTAGCTTACTGCTATCTATTCCATAACACTTTCTTCTTAGCTTCCGGCTATCAATTCCATACCACTTTCCTGTTAGCCTCCGGCTATCTGTTCCATAACACCTTCCTGTTAGCCTCCTTCTCTAAATGCTATGGATGTTTTTGTTTATACTGTTCATATAGGGTGTGCCGAGAAGCCTGACAAAATAAGTATTGTAATGCTTATTAGACAATTTTCCAGATACAGCTATCCAATTATTTGTTATAACCTGTAATATTTCTAATGTCACTTAATAGGCACCTGGCTCAAATAGAAGCCCTTTTTTTTTTATTAAAGGGAAAAAAAAGCCTTAGCTACCAATTGATATCCAAATGCCTAAATTGTGAAGTTCCTCTACCCCCCCCCCCAAAACAGCAAGACCAGCTGTACACCTGGGCAGCCGTCAGCCAGCCCCCCCATGCAATGGAGCATTTTGAAGGCCGGGCCCCGCTCCCAGGGCATCTGAAAACCCTGTGGCCCCCGCCCAGACCTGGTGGCGACGATCGACCAGGCCTGAGGTACACCGAGGCAGGTAGGGGCCGTCACCGCCACCCCCATGTGCATGCTGCCTTCAAAATACTCCAAGCTCCTTCATACTAGGTACCTCTGGTAGGCCTGTGAGGCTTGGACGTGTGTGCGAAGTTTGTGTGTGCGAGTTTGACCAATGCTACTTCTGTCTGAATGTGTAGGGGTGACGCTGTCTTCTCTATAGCCATTTCTGTGTGGAAAATTATACTTCTGGGTTCGTTTTGGATTGTTTTTAAAACCTGAAGATGTCCGGTAAAAGCGCGTATGCCGTATGGTGAAACAACAAGGATGCAAACTCCCCAGAATTCCAGTCAACAACAACATTTGTGAAATGGCTGCCCTGTTTTGCAAGTCATTTAATATCGAATTTTCACCAATATTTTATGAATAAAGGAGATGTTCTAAAACATAGTTCTAAAACCTCTGGTGTTTCCGTACAGTGAACACCCTATCCAATACTGTCAGATCTCCACAAGTCCTTGGGGAGAGAGTTCAAAAGTAGCAGGTAGTTAGAGTGCTGCCAACAAGGACACTTGGTCATGGTCTCTCTGTCTTTGCATCTTCTGTCCTTCTGTCTCTCTTTCATTGGTTTTTCATTGTTTCTTTTCTGTCTGTCTCGTTTTCCCTCATTTGATTTTAATTCTTGTTTCCTTCTCTGTTGCTCTCTTGCTGTCTTTTACTTTGACTCTGTCATTGTGGGTGTTTCTCTTTTCATTTTAACATTGTTCTCCAGCCAGGGTGACGCTGGTAGTTTGGCTTTTTGTCCCCTGCCAAATTTGTGTTCAGGGAGTAAGAGTTGAGTTAAAATATGCAGTTTTGGGCCTCATCTTTCACACCAGGGGTTCCATCTAGGTGGCTTGAAATATTATTTGCATTTCCAACTTAACATGTACTTATTCTGAATTGTACTCTGGAGTATAGATGTAAAGAGTTGTTTCTAAATTGGATCTCTCTTTATTCAATGCTTCATGTAGAGGAAGAGGAAGGTAGGTCAATGTTTTTCCTATTGTGTTTATTTTAATTAATTTTTAATTTAAGTGTTGAATTTTACTTTGGCTGAGATTTTCCAGTCCAAGTCTGATCTTTTGCATGCGGTTATTGTCAAAGTGCTCATCTGAATACCGACAGATGGGAGAAGATTGCGTGATATCGGCTCCATCTTCCTTTTGAATCACGTGCTTCATGATTTATAGTCTCACATGCTAAAAGGGGCAAGGTTGCATAGCAACAGTGAGTCAGCGTTTTGGCAGGCGCCGATGGATTGAGATTCGGAGCACTGCTCTTCCTTCAGTTTCCCCAAGCCCCCTGTTGCTCTTTCCTTACTGCAGTGGGCACCGTAATTAATGTGCAATTCCGGCAACAGTCCAGCCGCAATGAACATAAGTAGGCTTGGAAAAAATGCACATTTCCCTAACCACTGGCTAGGGAGTTAGGCACGTTTGTGACGTAATTCCCTAGCCAGTGTGAATGCTCCATTTGAGGTTTATCATAATACAAATGTCACTTTTCATCTTTAATGCTAAATAAAGGCTTAAGAGATACCGACCATTAGGCTAACAATCACGCTACGGATGCCTCACTTTGCTGTTTTGTATATGCCCCTACAGAACACCAAGCGGCCGTATTGGGCCTGAAAAGGTTACAGAGAGAAGCGGTCAACGAACTTCAGGTCAGTGACATCATAGCTTTGAGTTTACTGGGGTCATGAGTCCTATGAATAGGAGCCTCACAACTGGCGCTGTTGAGTAAGTCAGCGTGCCATATTGGCACGGCAACAACGATGGTCTAAGGCAATGGGCTAGTGGCGCCTCGACAATACTAGGTTGTCACAGACGGTCGTGACCTAAAAGGGGGTGGTGACAGGTTGTATTTTATGTTGTGACACCCTAGCCACTCCCTCTGGTGGGTTGGGGGACTTCAAGCTAAGAGTTAGCCAGTCTGTCCAAGGAGTTTTTCCCCTGACGCCCTGATTCCGCTGATGTCTGCTTTGAGTGGACAGTATGAATAGCGGAACGAATCGGCGGGATTATCTCGGATGACTCGTTTCTTGGTCTTCGAGTCCCGAGCCCCTAGGAAAGAAGAAAAAGGTTGTATGGTTAATTGGACCATCATCAAATCGGGCGGGAATGGGGATACCCTTCTATATAATGTGTAACTGATATAGAAACCACGCCATAATGCAGTAATTGCCTTGATCAGGTAGGGATAGCCTTTTAACTCGATTGCTGATGCTAGTGAGTTTACCTTACAGGAAAGGTGACTTGGGTCCCACAGTCTTTCCGTTTGGCGAGAATAGCGCATGTCTTAGGAAGTTTACACCCGCATTGAACGTAGTATTTTATTTGTGTGTTTTTGTCAAAATCCTGAACAAAATGCCTCTTTCGCATGGTTAACCAGAAGAGGGCAGCATCCAATCATTTAGTTGAATAAGTAGTCTGGAATACATCCAAATTAGTGTTGTGTGAGGATAATTTCACCTCTAGATGGCAGACACACCATCTGTGTTTCTCCATAATCAGCGATTTCTCACTGAGATCCAGTTATACGTTTTGAATAGAGACAGTGATGTCTCTATGCATAGCTATAGCAAGTTACCTTTTGTTAAATAGTTTTTTTTTTCTGAAAACGACAACATTTTTAAGAGAATGATTTTCAAATGTATTGTTATTGTAGTTTTAAAATGCATGTTTGTTTGTATGCATGTCTTCCATTATCACTCGCCATCTCTACCTCTTTCTAATCTTTCTCCATCTCCCTTTTCCCTTCTTTTTCTTTCTCTCCCTTTCTTTCCCTGTCTGTATCTTTGTCTCTGTCTCCCCGTCTCCCCTCTCTCTCTAGGAGGAGTCGGTGTTGAAGACCGTGAAACTGAAAGAGGAGCATGTCACGGTGATCCAGCAGTTGGAGCAGACCATTGAGGACCTGAGGACCAAGATAGCAGAGCTGGAGAAACAGTACCCCCTGCTGGACCGAGATGTTAGCACTACGGAGCAGGAGTGTGGCGATGAGGGCAGCCTGAACAGGGACGTCTGTGATGCGGACCTACAGACGGAGGAGAATGTGAAGCAGGTCTGTGACGTGGACCTACAGACGGAGGAGAATGTGAAGCAGGTCTGTGACGTGGACCTACAGACGGAGGAGAATGTGAAGCAGGTCTGTGACGTGGACCTACAGACGGAGGAGAGGATGGTCCTGAGCTGTCTGGAGGCCAAGTCGGTCCAGACATCACCCATGGAGGAAATATTTAAGTTTAAAGTGCCTTTAGCGGACCAGTTGTCTCCATGCCCTGCGAACCAGGATGGAGGGGAGTCCTGGACATCGTCCACCCCTACTGCTCCTGGCCTGCCCTCTGAACTGGCCCTGTCGTTACCCATCCCATTCTCCAAGGCAGGCTCTGCGTTTGTCTGTACCTGCCAGCAACAGACAGGCGCACAACCCCCTCCTCCTCCCCCACCTCCTCTACTGGGTCATTCCATGCCGCCGCCACCTCCTCTGCCAGGAGGCGCCATGCCACACCCTCCTCCGCCTCCCCCCTTACCTGGCGTGGCGGATTTATGCCCTCCTCCACCCCCACCTCCTCTACCAGGTAGCTGTGGCCCCCCACCACCTCCTCCGCCTCCCCCCTTACCTGGCGTGGCGGGTTTATGCCCTCCTCCACCCCCACCTCCTCTACCAGGTAGCTGCGGCCCCCCACCACCTCCTCCCTTACCTGGCGTGGCGGGTTTATGTCCTCCTCCGCCACCACCTCCTCTACCAGGTAGCTGCGGCCCCCCACCACCTCCTCCCTTACCTGGGATGGCAGGTCCTCCTCCACCTCTTGGCTGTGGGGCTCCACCACCGCCACCACCTCCTCCAGGGGCTTTTGGTCCTCCTCCACCCTGTGGGCTGGGATCCCTGGTTCCTCCTCTGCCCATGGGGTTGTACTCTCTAGGCATGGCCCAGGAGAAGCCTCCACGGAAGGGGGTTGTGGAACCGCCCAGACCCATGAAACCGCTCTACTGGACCAGAATACAACTAAACACTAAAAAGTAAACAATCAACTGTATTGATAAAGTTCTTTATGCATCAGCTGTTGTGACAAAAGCGCCGCGCTAAAATGTGATTATACAAATATTTATTGTGAGGAACCGTATTAGTATAAAATAAACTTTTGGAGCATACTGTGTAGCGCTCTCTATTTGAATTATTTGTTTGACCTTTGTGAATACAAGGCTTGACATTTCAGGCCATTTTCATGTTTCCCCAACTGAAGTATTTTTCTCAGCATTGTGGACATAGCTCCATAACTCCTAGTGAAATGAAAGAAAGATGTGTTAGAAGCATAAAGCCGTTGTGTAAAATGGAAACAGGTGTCGTACAGGCCGGCATGTGGCGTTTCCCTGTCTGCTGAAGATCCTGTAGCTTTCCCAGACAATCAGCTTTGAATTGTAACCATGAAATAAGAAATGCCAAGCTGGCATAAATGATAATGTGTCAGAAAAACAAGCAGAAGGGGTTCGGTATCAGTGATGAAAGATTAAAAAAAAAAACATGTAATTGATGTTATTGTGCCAGTGGATATTGATTGATTTGCTGTCAAGAGATCCACCGGTGCCGAATGAAAATACGAACAGAGAAGGAATATGATGTTTCTGACTTCAAAACCTCTAGTTGAACTGTGTGCAATTCTTCGTCCGCCCTAGGGAGGTGAACACGCCTCTTGTCTGGGAAAAGATCGAGGAGCCGGACGTGGACTTTGCGGAGTTTGTCGAGCTATTCTCCAAGACGGCTGTAAAGGAGAAGAAGAAGCCGCTTTCCGATACCATCACCAAGTCTAAAGCCAAACAGGTGAGGTCCAAAATTGAGATTATTTTGTATGTTTGATCACAATCTCAATCGATAGTTAACAAATCACTTTTTTTGTTTGTGGAAACGGAGAAGGCCTGTGTGGGACTGGGTCTGATGACCTCCAATGTTCACGCCTCCATTCCGGTGCCTTCTCATTCTGGGCTGCTACTCCAGCCCTTATCGGTGCAGTCCATTTCTTGCCAGACAAAGTCTGTTATCTTTAGATCAACGTGTCTCTCTCCATCTTCAGTTTTTTATTCAAGACTTCTCTGTTTCCCTTCCTTACTGCTACTCTTTTCTTCTCTTTAAGTTGAACTGTTGAATTCTGGGAGGGGATCTAATCAAAGATTCTGGAGCAATGCAATGTCCTGTCCCTTCAGGCCTGATGAAAGGTTCTGAACCAGGTCCCTTCAGGACTGGCTGTCCACTACTAAATGTGTTCAGTTTTAATGAAGTCCTGATGTTTTCCTTAGTTAATTTAATCAAAACTCATCAAAGTTTCTGAATGGACGTTCTGTGATCACCATTGATCTTGGAGGGCGTGGAGGGGGGGCTGAGCTACAGAGCACCAGCATGCATAACTAGCTGTGCTGCCCTGTCATGTCTCTCCTCTCTGAGGAGTAGACATGGGAAGAAGGAATGTTCCAAACTTAGAACCTTCAGAGTTCTACTGGGTCAGTTTGTGCCAAGCAAGCATATTGAAGCACAGATGTATGTATGTGAAAGAATGTTGGATGGTTTTTGAAACCGTGTCTCTTTGGGAAGGGAAGGTAAAAAGTGAGGTTGGGGCTGAATGTTAGGTGAAGGGACTGATGTTAAGCCTGGGGTTAACGCTGAATGTTAAGGCAAGGGGCTGTGGTAAAGACTGAGGTTGGGACTGAATGTTAGGGATGGGACTGAGGTAAAGATTGAGATTAAGGCTGAATGTTAAGGGAAGGGGCTGTGGGAAAGACAGGTTGGGGCTGAATTTTAGGGGAAGGGCTTAATACATTGTTTTCGGGAAGGGTTCTGTGCTTGCTGAAATGGGGTATATGGATCGTGTACACAGCAGGAATTTTTTCGTTCTTTCAATAATTGGGTATATTGTATTTTAAGGGCAGTATTTATTTTCCTGAAGTTTTCTTTTCTTCAGTCTTATTTGGTCCCATCACTTTTGGTCACAGTTGTCTTGTGGTTTGGCCCAAATCTGGTTACAATTTGTGTTAACAAATAAAGTGTTTGGAAATTTAAGTTGTTTCAGCGATTGACCTCCCTAAATACTCTGGTAAAGAATTTTAACTTTGAAGTTGTCCCAGTCCCATAGCGAGTGAATGAATTAGAAGACCATGTTTTAAAGACTCCCATAGAGAATGAATGCAGTTTGCGGTCCATGTTTAAAACATTACCTTAGACACTAACTGATTGAAATAATTGGTATCCCTTCTCCCTAGTTGCCGGAGGCTGCCTGGAAACATTTTATTTTGATAAAATGATATTGTTTTCTTTGGTTTAATGACAGAAGGCATGCCAGCAATAGGAAGTGGTTAAGTTGAGATGTTGGATGCATCATTGTTTGCAGTTCTTGGAGATACCTGTGTATGATCTGTCTTAGGAGCTGATTTAGAGTTAGTGGAGGAAACTTAAGATTCTATTCTGAATTGCACATGAATGTGATATTTCTTTAATGTTTGTTGTTACGTCTTAGCCGAGGTGGATAAAATAAGACGTCGCGGTACACATTATTAAAGCCGCTGCAATTTACTTTTATTTACACGCCTGCAGATGTTTTCTTTTTATTTAACTGACTAAATATGTATGTATGTTGGGGACATTATGTTGAAACAAAATATTTCCTAGTTGACGGAGTTCCTTTTCATTCAATTGTGTTCAGCTGTGTTTCATTCCACAAATCAGTCCGTTCATTCCCCGGAGTAACAATGTCCCTCTACTTCATCATGAATCTGATATAAGAACCTTTTCTTTTTCCATTGTTCGTGGTCTTCCCCCTTTCTGATATCACGCCGTTGACGTCAGTGCCTTGCGAGCCCCTAGCTGGGAATGAACAGACAATTAGTCCTGTTGACTCTATTTTCCAATCACATTTTACAGTGAGTTTAACTGGCCACCGTGGTGACAGCCAGAGACCGCAGATTGTATCAAAATAGGAGTGCAGATTTGGGATCAGCCCAATCCCTCACCACCGTAATTGTTTTAATTTGTAATCTAAAAGGCAAAAACGATCTTAAATTAGCACTGCTACGCTTTCAGAACTTGATACCCTAATAATATATAGTTCGTACTGCCGTCAATGCCAACGGACAGTGCACGTGTTCCTATGTCTGTCTAAACCACTCAGCGCTCGCCAACGAAAACCACAACTGACATTTACATTTTCTCTGGAGGATCTAACCTCTTGCGCTCTCTTATAAACCTTTTATTTTTAAAACTTGGTTATGAAACCCAACTGACATTAATGTTTACCCCTGAAGAGTGGGTATTCTTTGACCTGCTGGCCATCTGAAAGTTTGATTTACTTTATGAAAAATGTGTCCTTAAAAGGTAATGTACTCCTATAATCTTTAATTGGAGTTTCTTCTTAACTCCCTAGAAAAGCAGGAACCTTTCTCAAGCCACTGTGCTTAAAAATCGTACTGCTTGCTGTATGGGGAATTTTGGCTGGGTATCTGTAGAAGCCCTTTGAGACAGCTGCTGATGGGGGAAAAAAAAAAACTTTATAAATGACCTTGAGTGATACATGCAGGCCCTAAAGCCCTTTCATCTCACACTTCTCCTGTCCCTCCAGGAGAGAAATCACTTTGTTTCTAGTGCTTGATAACCTTGCCGAGCCGGAGTGACTCTGTACTGAGTGTGTTTATTTGGTTCTATCTTGGTTGATGGATCCCGTCGGCTGGTAAGACATCAGCAGGGAGTTGAAGGTGAGGTCCTGAGGTCGTCTGTTTACATTCTGAAAGGAGAGTTTATGTTCATGTGTTGTGCACTTCTGCTTAGGACTTAGATTGATGACGGTTCCCGACTCTGGTACAGGGCACCAGCCAAGCCAAACTGAAGCTTTGCTCTGGAGAACGGACCATTGTCAGGAGCTCTGATAAAAATCTGGAAACATGTTTGGGGGATAAAGAATGTCTGTTTGTTTCCCTGGTCTGAGGGGGAAGCACCGTTGGCACACTGTCCGAGCCCCAAATAGCACCCCATTTCCTATTTAGTGCCCTACTTTTATGTAGAACCCTATGGGGAATAGGAGGTCATTTGGTACGCACATCAGTGTCTGTGTCAGTCTCAAAGAACAGTCTTCTCAATAGTGCAGTTTTTAACCCAAGCCACTACGTTAGGAATGGGGGGGCCTTTGGGACAGTGTTTTGATGAGGTGACTGTGGGTTGCTCTCGCTGCTAGATGTTCTGGCCAATAGTTCTGGTCTGTTTCTAAAGCTCCTGCAGGCTAATTATTTAATCAGAGAACAAGGAGAAAAGAATCGCTGTGTTACAGCTGCTGGCTGGCTGGTGGGGAAAATGGACTCCAGCAATTATTTATAATCATATAAAGACTGTTTCATGTATTTATTATTATTTATTATTTTCTCCAGTCCTTAATTGCCTGCCTAACCTGCACTATGGATATGTTGGGTTGAAAACAAAAATGTCATTCTTTCCGAATGTTTTGAGATTATAGACAGAATATTTAATGTTATACTGTTGGCTGTCCTTTTTACTAGATGGAAGGGTGAACCAGATGGCAGTTCACATCCCACAGAATGAGTGTTCGGAGAATTAAATTAACATTAAGGTGCACAAGTAATAATAAAAATGAAATAGCCTTTGATACCACTGAATATGACAATTCTCACCAAAAAATGTATTTTCTGTAAAATTGTCCTTTGAAGGATGTGGATCAGTGGTAAACTAAACATTATTGGAAGTGGAGGGCCAGGTGAATTGTGTGCCCATCTGCTTCCAAGAAATACTTAAGAAAATATGATTTTGATTGTCAAAGAAGCAAGTACCTTCTCAACTAGGATGCCAGACTTTTAATAGTCTGTATTAAGTACTCCTTGTTCTGGGGTTCTTCTCTTTGCCCCTCGAGTTTTGTCATGACAGTGTCTTTCTCCATTTCACTCTTCCTTTCTCTCTCTCATCTCCTGGAGTTGTCATTCCTGTCTTTACTGCCATATCTTTAATGTCTTTTATCCACGCAGGTGGTCAAACTGCTGAACAACAAGCGCTCTCAGGCCGTCGGGATTCTGATGTCCAGTCTGCATCTGGACATGAAGGATATCCAACATGGTAAGTTGATGACATCCACCTCTATTGACATATCAATATAGCATGGTGAGTTAATGACTTAGACCTCAATTGATTTATCATTACAACTTGGTGAAACTATGAAATTCCATGTAGGTGTACCACTTAGTTTACCTCAAAAGGTACCATATAGGACTGAATTTTCTATCGGTCTTTATGGGTTCAGCTCAGGCCTTCCAGAATGTCCTTGTGAATTTATCTGCTGAATGAATCAGCTGAAAATGGGAGGTTTTGCATGCGTCTTCACGGTTTTCTGCGTCAGTCGTCTGGTTTCCTATGTTTTAGCTGACCTTTAATTGTTTGTTTGGGTTGCTGTCATTGTTCTGATGCAGACGTGTTTTGAAGGCACAAGATTCCCTTTGCTTTTTGGAGGCAGTGAACGCATTTCCTATTTTTTTTCCTCTTTCTCTGTTTTCTTGTGATGTGGTGATAGCTCCTGGGAGCTACGTAGACATCACAACCAACTCCAGGTCTCCATACTTCCCTTTTGTAGTCTCCGGACACATTGGGTCAATGGATGGTTTAGTGTCTGGTTACTTTGGGTCAGTGGTTGGTTTAGTCTCCGGAACACTTTGGGTCAGTGTTTGGTTTAGTCTCCGGAACACATTGGGTCGGTGGTTGGTTTAGTGTCTGGTTACTTTGGGTCAGTGGTTGGTTTAGTGTCTGGTTACTTTGGGTCATTGGTTGGTTTAGTGTCTAGTTACTTTGGGTCAGCAGCTGGCTGTTGTATGTTGATACTGTGTTCTGTATGCAAGGTTTCCATTAGCATTTATAGATGGAATGATAAGGACTGTGATCCTATTGGTTTCAGTGAACATCAATTAACATCAATTATTTCTCCTAATAATAATATTAATATGGATGATGATGGTATATAATAAAATAATCATAATTAATATGTATTGCCATTATTCTATTACATTTTGCTGACTATCCAAAACACATACAATAATATTAGTGTCTGTCTTGCAAATATGACTAATATTTTTTTATAATTTTATGTAATCTCATTTCTATTTGCCAATCAGGTATGTAGGTGTGTATGTTTATATGGACCCCAGCAAGAGGAGCTGCTGCATGTGCAATAGCTAATCGGGAAGCTAATTAACCCAACTAGAAAGTCATGAATGAATGCGTTTTACATTTGGATAGACCCAGTCGAAATCTAACCTGTAACCCTTGGTAAGCTAGCACCACGCTTTTGCGACTGTGCCGCGCAATATCACGGCCTCAGTGAGCTTTGACTCCAGTGCGTTTATGTTGGTTAACAACACATTCCTACAGGGAAGAACGTCTCAAGCCCGTTTCTCTTCCAAGGTCATTGAAATATCCCAGGGCAGGATAGAATTAAAAAAAAAAAACAGCAACCCACAATCTGGCTATGTAAAAATCTGAAACCCATCAAATAGTACAGAGAGCTGAAGGAAAAATTCCTTTCCAATCTGAGAAAGGGGTTTCCTTCTAAATTGCACTCTTTAACTTAGAATGTGCACTACCTCACACCAGACTCCTATGGGCCTTTGGCAAAAGTAGTGCCCTATAGGGGAAGGAGGATGCTATTTAGGAAACACGTCCTGGATGTTCAACAAAGGAATAGGCTTATCCCCTGCCTGAGCCTTGAATCTCTACCAATCAGACTGTGTGTCTGAGAGCTATATAGAACGTCTAAACACATTGATTAGATCATAATTAACTACAAATTCTTTTGGCACCAGCATAAAATATACAGCAACATTCCACCCAATGACCCTTAATTGTTTTGCAGAGCTAAAATAAACGATAATCTCCACCCTTACTTCTTCTTCCTGTCCCTGCTATCTCTCCATCCTTCCTCTTTCGCGTCCCTCCATCCGTCTGCTCCTTCATCCCTCTATCTGTCCATCCTTGTTGTCCTTCAATTCCATTTCTCATTCTTTTTTCTCCTCCCTCTCCATCCTTCCACTCCTTCATCCCTCTGTCCCTCCATCCTGCCCTCCTCCTCCGTCCTTCCTCTTCCTCACCCCTCCAGTCGGATTTAGTTCAACTGCTTGTGATTGAGCAACAATAAACTATTATAAGTCAAAATAAAATTGCATAGATTTTTACAAATAAAATACTTTTTTTTTTTTTTAAAGTATGTACCCCTTTGTTTAGGCAAGCCTAACTTAGTGCAGGACTAAAATGTCTCAACAAATCCCGTAACATATATAGAGTAATAGGGATTGACATTATTTGTAAATGACTACCCCTTCCTCTGTCCCCCATTCATACAACATCTGTAAAGTCAGTCAAGTCCTGCATTTCCAGCACAGATTCGACTATAAAGAAGTTGGTTAACAATAACAAATCCGATTTCGGTTGTTGTGATGGGAGAAAATGTCAGGATGGATCACTCCCATTGTAGTGACTCAACACTGAAGTGAAAAGAAGAATAGAAATACTGCAAAACATGCGACGGGGACCGATCCAGGACATAACTGAATAACTGCATCCATATTTCAGAAGGTCGTGGCTGCATCGTGGCATAGAGTAGTGTACTTAACGTCCGCAAAGCGCTGGGGAGTTTTTCCAGATAAAGTGAAATGGAATGCAGCCAATCGCAGGCAAAATGTGCTCCTGGAATTCATATTTCAGCATGACTGTAACCAACACCGCCAGGTCTAATCTACACTGGAGTCACTTCCCAAGAAGACAACAAACGTTCCTGTATAAAGTCCACAGCTAGAAGTGAAAATTGCTGTGTACCGTGATTCCAACACCTTGAGCCTGAAAACATTTGAAAAGAATAATAGGTAAATTTGGAAAGAATAATAGGTGCATTTGGAAAGAATAATAGGTGAATTTGGAAAGAATAATAGGTGAATTTGACATAATCCATGTGTGCGAGACATACTTAAAACTATTTGCAGTTTGAATCGCACCAAATGTTTTTCTTACGTGTGTTTATATAGGGATGGTAGTACTTCGCCCAACCATCGTCTTAATGTTATTTAATTGTTATAGATATTTATTACTTTATTGCATTATGAAGTGCAATTTAGAATTTAATTCAGATGTTTTTTATAAGCAACACAAGAGGTTTGAATACTTATTAAATTCACTGTATGAACAACTCATATACTGATATTGAATGGTTATATCAACATGAAACAATTTCAAAGCATTTTTATTGTAATTTGTGTTTCCCATTATATTGTTATCAAAACAGGCCCTTTTTGTTGAGTGCTTTCATCTGACTTGCAGAAATCTGAGCTGCTTGTTTTCTCATATCACAATGTGAACTCAAAGCTTGTGGTTTAGTTTCAACAGCATCACCATTAATTCTCTACAAACCACAAACCTAAATATACAATGACGGCATAGTTGTGGCTAGTTTATAAAATATGATTTGCATACTTTCTCTTTTCCCTCAGTTTTTGTTTATGTATATCAATGGATTTTGGTCCCAGTAGTTAAGAGAGTCTTAGAATTAACCTGTGTCTATCTGAAAGTCAATACAAATGTTTAATTCGGCACCTCCACTAGAGAGATTTACCGTAGCCGTCACAGCATTGCTACAGTAGATGTGCTCACACCACTCAAAAGGCTTGTTCGCCTTACAACAGAGGATACAACTTTGAATCATCTTTTCCATGGAGTTTGAATTCACGCGGGCGTGTTCGAGATGTACCACTCAGGATTGTGGCCATCAACTTTGGGAAAATTGGGATTGTACTTCCGTGTCACCTCTGGCGCTATAGTATCTTATCTCAGCAAACAGAGATTTGTTCTACCCTGGTCGACTCTTGTAGCGGTTTTTGCCTCGTCCTTCGCGTCCTAGGTGGGTTAAAGTAAATGTAAGTTTGAAAATGGTGTGGAGAAATTTAAGCCGAAGATGGCCAAATAACAAATTTTTCCGATTCATTTTCCCGGTTACAATGTAGAATGGATTTGTAGAGACATTGTAATATTTTAAGCCATCAGTTAAATTCCATAAGAAACCACTATAAAAGATAAGGACAAGGATTGTACAATTGTGCAGAAAATAATGTCTGGAGTCTCAGCTCTTCTAGATGTGTTTTTATTGCAACCATTTGGAAATAAATTCAAAAAGGCTAAATAACACAAATTAAAACAAAAAGACAGATTTTCACCCAGATGGTTGACTGCATGTTTATCTGCTATTTTACAGTATAATGAAAAACATTCGTATTCCCTTGGCACTTTCCTCTTTAGTGTAGGGTCTCTAGACTGTCTTCGGTTGACTCCTTCGTGAATCTGAAGTTTACTTTTCTGTAGGTCTGGGATTTCCAACATCATGTTTGGTTCAGAGAAACATAAATTGGTCAAAAACACATCAAGTAATGGTGCCCTGGAATAGGATATTTCATTTGGTCCGCCTCTTGGTTGGACCAAGCCCTTCATCTTGTGCTGTTGTTTGTATGTCTTAGTATTCTCATTTTTAAAGCATTCCGAGAATGTCTGTCCCAAATGCTCCTCTGTTTCCTACCTAAGTTACTGCTTCATACCAGAACCCCATGGGAGTAGGGTACCGTTTGGGACAGACTCCTATGTTGATGTTCCTGCTCCTTAATGTCGTGCCGTTAATACAGCTGAGGCGGGAGCGGGCGTCGTCGGCCCGTTCGGCTGCATTCTGCATGCGCCGGGATCCGCTAAATGCTCCGGTGTAATACTATATCTTAGATTAAACATTCGACAGCTTCAGCTCTGTTTGTGTTCAAACATTTACTTTTAAAGGATTATGGTTCGAGGCGCCAGATCCTTTTCTAGCCGAGACAAAAAGGCGACACGAGGAATTTAAACACAAGCTCTTTGTTCTGTGACAGATCTGAGGTAATGATGTTTCTTTCACCGGGATGTCCAGTGGAGTGTTGCACCGCTGATTATACGTTGGTTGACAAATATCCCCCCACTCTAGACTAGGCCGACACAAGGTAAATCTGTGAGGTGCGAATATATACACGCACACACGCGCACACACACAGTGAGCTAGCCAAGGTAGTTAAGTGTTTTTCCCTCTTCACATAGGAACTAAAGGCTCTCTCAACCCGCAGGTGCTGTGATCAGATAACAGCACAGTGGAGCAGCTACCATGAGGTTTAGCCTGCCTCTCTGGCCTTTCGAATGCATGGGATTGTGGGAGCTGCGTCCAGGCTAGGTCAAATGAGCACTAAAAAGATGGAAAATTAACTTCAAATAGAGACGCTTCTAATTAAACTAATTATTTTATGTGAATCTAAGAATTAACCGGAACCAGTAAGATCCCGTGTCCCTTGTTGTTTTCGGTGGTTGCTCTATGACCCACTGCCATTTTAAGATAATTGCTTTTCCTTTATAAGTCGCGCTGATTATTTCCCCTCTTCAAACCCAGTTGAGCTGAATGGTGTCAGAGGTGCTTGCTAGCGGAGCAGCCAGCCGGTTTCTCTCTAACGATGTTGAGTGATTTGCCATCCAGCCAAATTTAGTTAATTGCCACCATCCTCGTCACACCCCCATTAAGCTTCTTAGTGGTGTCAGGCGTGGATGCCGGGGAGGGGGTGCGCTAAGGGGACCTTTAGACGCCTGTGGGTGGCACTGAACTCTGTGGGAAACTTGGAATAGGAAAGAAATATGCCCAAATGTTCTCTAAAGCTTGGGGCTTTGCACACAGAGGATTTGACCCTGTTCAGGGTCGTGGAGTTAGGATGAATTAATTCAGATGTTGGATTATGAGCAGAGCCGTGCTCCCCGGTGTCCAGACCGTGTCAGGAATGAGCTTATTTGGTGTCGGTGGTACCGACTTCTCTCTTCTTGCTCTCTCCCCTCCCTCCCTCACTTGCTACCCCCCTCCTTCCCTCCCTCCCTCCCTTGCTCCCCACCTCGCCTCCTTTCTTGCCCACCCTCCTTCTTTCATTCCCTGAACGGCATCCCTCGCTCCTCCCTCCCTTCCTCATACCTCCTTCAGCCCCCTCTTTGCGCCCAGTCTCTTTCTCTCTTGCTCTCCCTCTCACTCCCTCCCTCGCTCCAGGTTCTCCCCATGGGTTCTCAGAGCTCTCTGGGTGTAAGCCCCCAGCTTGCACCTGATCTCGTAGCGCTGGCGTCTTGTTGTCGGCTTGGCGTCACGGTGTCTCGGCCTTGCAGGGCTTTGTGGCGGTGTTTATTAAGACTTGGCTCCCCTTCTTGTTTTGTTCCTCTCTCTCTGTCGTCGGAACGACGGCTGTTGAGCGCTGTAGCCTTTGACCACTGCCTTATGACCTTTTAACCTTATGACCACGGGCTTATGACCTGGACACCAATGTTCTGTGTTGTACTCTCTTGTCATCCATGTTGTCATCATTAGTGCCGACAGTTGTTTCTCTTCAGTTTCTTGCGCTATTCCTTGTCACTTCGTCCTAACCACTAAATGACCATCATCATTCTCACACTTCTGCACCATGTGGCCATCTTGAATGGACTGTTCTGAATAACCGTTGTCTAACTCTCTTCTTCCTGTCCGTCCCAGCCATCCTGAACCTGGACAACACTGTGGTTGACCCGGAGACTCTACAAGCCCTCTATGAAAACGTAAGGATCTGACCTATGAGTACATACAAGCGTCAAGGTTCCTTTCATAAATACACTCATCTACATCTTCTCCTTCTGCTGTAGGCTTACCTAGTTAAAATGAAGTCATAATGGTTACAAATGCTGTGTATCCCGGCTAGCACAGTCTCTCTTACTCTGCTTACACAGTTACATATGCACCCCCAAGAGAATAACTTTAGGGCAGAGGCAGAGAGAGGCAGCCTCTGAACTCATATCTCATTTGTCCTCAGTCAGAAGCTGATCAGAAACAAATGGTTCTCATCAAATGTGAAATGGGATTTATTTTCCAACTATTATATTCTACTTCAGAGCTTATTGCCCATTACAGTCCTCTTGATATTTGTCGGTAGGAATCAGTTTGTTTGTGCCCTAAATGGTGCCGTTTTTCTTTCCTAGTGCTCTTAATATGGAATAGGATGCTTTTTGGGACCACACCATGTCTTTGATTCATCTCTTGGGTGCTGGTTCTAACAGGATGTGCCTGTCCTGCTTGGAACCAGCTTCAGAGATACTCTGTATCGACTTCAAATATCTACGTCTGGTGAACTTCAAACACAAAAACTCCCAAACGGCATTAATATCAGAATGAATATGGAAACCACAAGTAGACCTGCAGGAATGTTTTCTGTTTGCTGTGGAGGGAATTAGTCTTGTAAAAACACAATTGCCCTCGTTTGCCATCTTGAAGTTAAGGCACAGCGTTTAGTTGTTTTTACGATCAGAGATCCTTACCAGAATGAAGGGTGCTTTCCAAATGGCACCCTATTCCCTATGTTGTGTACCACTGGGCTCTGGTAACAAGTAGCTCACTATAAAGGGTGTAGGCTGTGTGTTTGGGATGCAGGCAGAGATGATCACAGGAGCCTTTCTTCTCATAATGCCAGCTGTATTACTGGCATACAAACTGTACAAAGTGACTTTGTTAATGCCCTCCTCTATTAATATAAATCTGAAAGAATATTCTCCCCCGTCCCAGCCAGACCTGCACTTCCAAATGTTGTTTTTTCATCTAGCGGACTCCGTTCCCCTGAGTAGCGTACTGTATGTCTGTTATTCCGTACCCTGTGTTTCATATGCCGAGTCCCTGGGTCCCGGTCAAAAGTAGTTCACTATGTAGGGAATAGGATGCCGTTTGGGCCACAGCTAAAGCAGGGAAAGTATTGGCCCCCCGTGCCGTCCATACCTGACTCTGATTACCGGTATGTCGTTCTGTGTTAGCATGTAAGTCTCTTGGCTCTCTGAGTGGAGCTGCTCCAGTCCCTTAAATGGTGTTATGTCTGGCTCGGAGAGTAGCAGAGACCGTGACTGCATCCCCAGTGACACCCTATTCACTGTACCCTGGTCCAGAGTAGTGCACTAAGTAGGGACTAGCGTTCTAGTTGGAAGTCCGTCTGTGGTCATATCTGGCTCAGAGCACTGTGGAGAGACACAGCATAGTTTACACACTGCAAAAAATGTCTTATCAAATATATTTATCTTATTTTCAGGATAAAAACCCTACCATCCTTAAAATAAAGTATATTTTTCTTAACAAGACGGATTGTACCGCTTGTTTTTAGAAAATACGCCTTGAATATCGTGTAATTTGTCGTGCTCCATTGGCAGATTATTTCACTTCAAGCAAATATCTCCTCAAATACAGTTAGATTGTCTTGTTCCAATGGCAACAGTTTTTGCAGAGCAGGCGATCTGGGATTGATACGTGGTTTTTGTTTTTTACATTTAAATCAATGATTCATACAGTATATCACACAACTATGGTATCCATAGTTCTGTTTATGCATTTGCGAATGTTTAACTAAAATGGCTGTTGAACCAAATGATTTTGGGTTGTTGGTCAGTTGAATTCCAAACTGCCCCGTCCATGAGGGCCCTACCTCTATGAGAACACCACAGTCCAGAGAGAATAAAGACAATACACTTGTCCATCTGTTAGAAAAGCTCTCAGAACGCTCTCTCCTACTGCTGAAAGAGTAAGAGAATAATGAAGAGGATGCAGGAGAAAGTTAATGTCTGTCTGGGCGGCTAATTCGGAGATTGTGCAAACCGGGCCTGTTTAATGGTCTGCCCTGGGATGATGAGCCGTAAAGGAAAGTGAAAACATACACAGCTTAACAATGTTCAATTGGACTATGTCTCTGTACATAACGGTTTTGTCACTGTGACGGTTCTGGTCTGTTTGTTTGGTCCGTGTGCTCTCAGGATGATTCGAGTGTGTATTCATTACTCAGATTCCCTTACTAATTGTTTCCGTTACATAACCAAATGGAAAAGAACAGACCAGAGACGACGGAGGGACCTATATGACTCCCTCCAAAAGTAATTTTCTTTTTGGGGTAAAACGTTTTTTAATGCTCTTCGCTGCACAATGTTTTGCAGCGGACCGACCGAGTACAGCCCCGTGAATCTCTAACTTACTGAGGCTACGTCCAAACCTTTTTCAGATGTCGTGCACTACCGCCCGTCAGTCCCCTATTGTAGTGTTAGGGTGGCATTTAGTCTATTGAGGACACGGCCAGAGGTACTAATGCAGTTTTGACCCCCGGCCCTGTGACACCTAACATGCATAACACTGTACAGTATTGGCTTTCGATCACTGTTCCCCTGGTCCTCATTCATAACCTCTCCATCAACACTCCCAACACTCGGAAAGAGGCTGTCTTTTATTAAAATGATTTACACTTTAAAACGCTGTTAATTAAGGAGAGGGTCTGCCCTTGTAGACAGATGGCGAAGTGAACTGGAATACTAATCACTGTGTGCGTCCTCAATGGCGCCCTATTCCCTTTTGCTGTGCGCAGCATTTGACCGGGTCCCACGATGTATGCAGTGCACTATTCAGAGAACAGGGGGTTATGTTTGGGTCTCAGTCACTGTGTTTGATGCCCACGTTTGAAGTGTCGGACAAGTATGTGTGGAGCAGAGGGAAAGGCCTTGAAGGTTTTAACTCGTGTGATTGATTCTGTGATGGAGCTTAATGGATCTCAAAGCGTTTCCAAAGTTTACATTCTGGCTGGGCCGCATGGGTCTGCTCTGCCAGAGGCTCCAGGCAATGTCACTCTTAACGGCCTGCTGTGGTGTGGGTCCCAAGTATTGCCCTGTTTCCTAGGTAGTGCACTCCTTTTGTCCAGGCCAGGACGCTGGATAGCGAGTAGGGTACCATTTCAGGGACCTCAGTGGACCAAAGGGCCGTGCTCTAAAAACAGCGTGGTGATGATGATAGGAATGATCATATTGATGTATCGTTAAACAGATGCTTTTATCCAAAGTGCCTCATTTCCTTTAATGTATGGGGGGGGGGCACAGCAGGAATTGAACCCTCAACCATTGATGTTGCAAGACCCCACTGACTAAGCCGCACAGGACTCACAGGGCTCATGTCAGGGCCCCCATGTTCTCAAACTTTTATTTTAGCCAATTTCCTAGTTTCCTGTCGTCTTTGATCCAGGCCATTGTTCCTACAGTACATCTTGTAAGCCTTTGAAAGGGTTTGAGATGGTGTCTGTCTGGGCATCTGGCTGTGTGGTGTTTGATGTGGAGCGTTGTTTACCTACATGTTTATTCTGGGTCGGAGGGTTTGGAGTCGCCGCCATGTTTACATCACCGAGTCCAAGACGTTTGGAGAGCTCCTTTTATGTGTCATTATTCAATGAACATTTAATTATGAATGTGATCCGACACGATAGACAGCGAGAGTTGATTGTTGTTGTATGTTTCGGGCTGCGTGCTGAAGCCTCATCTTTCCGTGTGTTGGTTACAGCTAGTCCCATACATGCGTTTTGCTGATGGGGTTTAAAACAAGTTTGAGTCATTAGTTTTGCCTGAGACGGTGTCAGTGAGACCTGCCATCCCTGGAGCCTGTAGACATTGTTTCACAGCCCCATGTTTTCCATAATTCAGAGGTCTACCACACACTCATTTATGTTATAGAAGCACAGTTAGGGGAGGAAATGTTTTAGACTGTGTGGCTTTTGTCCTTTTATTGCTTGGGTTTTCCCTCTTGGCTCGGTTAAAGACTTGGGGGTTTTTCTGTGTCTGTCTTGCAAACAAGCGTATGATCCAGTGTGTCTGAATAAAATGCTTGAAAACATGAAATGCTAAAATGACTTGGATGCTGCAAATAAACACCATAGTGAGGGGAGATTTATGCTGCAACTATGAGCATTGAACCACAATGCACAACTTTGCCTCTGTTTCGGTCCCTATTGGCAGTGTTGTTAGTGGCAATGTCATTCAACTAAATCCTTTTAAAGGTGGACTCTAGGTACTTGAGCATCTATCTGATAGGCGTTTCATGCAGAAAGTCCCACGCTAACAGAAAAGGATTGGTTGAGAAGACATCTGAGGAGTGATCTGATTCTAGCCTGTTACAACAGAGAGAGCAGTGCATGCCCCTCCTCTAAACCAGATGTTGCACACCTGAACCTCATTTTGATCGGGAGTGGTGGTGATATCTGGGACAGGGTGATGTCACCTTTGGACAAGTTGAGACTTTTATTTTGAAGGAGCTTGGCAATTTCAGTGTGGTGACGATGTGACTGGAGTGCACCTTTTAAGGACTACTTGTATGTAGGACGCAGTGATATTGTGCCGTCGGTCTGGCTGCGGCAAAACTTTCTTCCCCTTGCATTGAACTCTTCAAAGAAAATGTGCACCACTGAACTCGTGTGTCACTGGAGCTCAAAAGTGATGCACACCTAAGAGAACACATGGGTGCCATGACGACAGGTCAAAGACGGCTCCACACGATGCGGTCATCTAAGACGAGTGTGCCATTGTCTGCTTTTCAGAGTTTGTTTTAGTTTGGCTCAGCTTCATGGTATGTTTAGCTTATCGTCATGGTATGAGTTGTTTTGATGTGAGACATCATTCTTCTAGAATGCATGGTTGAGTTGCGCATTAACATAACATTAGCAACAACAAACTGGTGGTATGGATGTGGGATTTGTATATAGTCAAGAAGCCCCGGATAGAGTCCCTTTAAAACACTCACTGATGGAGCTGGAGTGACCCTGAGTGTCCGAGTTCTCATTCTATATTTCTCTGCAGTAGAAGTTTTGAGGAAATCCCCAGCCTATTCATTTATTTTAATGGTAATGTTTTCTGTTTGTCACTTAATGCTGCCTGCTGTAAAATTCGGTGATGTTTTTCCGTTCTCTATTTCATCTTGTCTCTACTTTAGTTTCTTTGAGGATTATGGACAATTCCTTAAACAATATAATCTATATTTTAAGTTATTTTGAATAGAGCATTTTTTTAAATTGAATCCATTCTATTACCAAATATTAATTGACACACAAATCAATTATCTAAATATTAATTTATTTCTGACCCAGTCTACTGTTGGTGGTGGCGGCGTGCTGTCTGTTGTTGGCGGCGGCGGCGTGCTGTCTGTTGTTGGCGGCGGCGGCGTGCTGTCTGTCGTCTGGCGGCGGCGGCGTGCTGTCTGTCGTCTGGTGGCGGCGGCGTGCTGTCGTCTGGTGATGCATGTCATCTGCTATTGTAAAATGACAAAATAAAACCGATTTGCCAGATCTAGATTCAGCCACGGGCCAGAATGGGCTGAATGGTCAATGTACCGGAACGTAATTATAATAATTATACAAAATAATTTGTTCACTGCAAATTGACCACAACTAAGACCAAAAGAGATTGCATTTGATAATAACTATGTTCATTATTTGATTACATGAAGACACGCACACAATGTATCTCTACATTTCCTAAATAAAACAGGCCTGTCTTAGACCTGGCTAAATGCTCTGGTCAGACATGGCTGAATGGGGGGCCATTTTGAATACGTCAAGTTGTTTGTCTTTGAATGCATTGCTTCGATAAAGGTCAAAAAAGGGTGCATTGTTCAGGGTGAACTACAGTACGTCTTTACTGTTGCCTTGTTATCTTTGAATTAATCATTGTCTCCTCTTAGAGAGCACAACAGGATGAGATGGAGAAGATTGATAAGCATATCAAGTCGTCAAAAGACAAGGACAACGCAAAACCACTGGACAAACCTGAACAGTAAGCATCCTACAGTCACAATCAGTCCGTCACACATCCAGTCAGACAGGCAATAACAGTATGCTACGATAGCTGCACTCATATTTGCTGCAGTCTTCATAATAACCAAAATTTGTACATAACACGATAGTAGGTGCCTTTACGTGAAATGTCATCCTCTAAAGGATCTACGATTATGATATTAATGCATTAGGTGTGCTCTTGCTAAAGCAAAGTATGTGAGACGTTGTCTTTTTTGTTCTTTAGGTTCCTTTTCCAGCTACACCAGATCCCCAACTTCTCTGGCCGTGTGTTCTGCATTTTGTTTCAGTCCACTTTCTCTGAATGTGTCACCTCAATACAGCGCAAGTTGGAGATTCTACAGAGAGCGAGCACGGTGAGGGAGCATAGATCTTTTTGTGCTTCTGTCTCTCACCTCAGATTATATCGCAGGTCGTTTGCGAGGACTGGGGATTTGGTGTCAGGACAGTTGTACCAGACTGACCCTGAATAAAGTGTCTGTATCTCCCCTCTGTGGTAATAGTTTAAGACATGAACATCAGCCCAGGTTGATATTGGCACCAGAGTGATATCGGCCTCACAAATTTTTCTGTCTCTCTCCGTTTCTTTTTTTCGCTCACTACCTCCCATTGATATCTGTCCCTCTGTCTGCCCCCCCCCATCAATCTCACCCTCTCCCGTGTGTCTTTCCTGTCTGTCTGCGTGCCTCTGTTCTGCCGGTTGGTCCCCCGGTCTCTCTCCGGTCTGTCCCCTTTTGTAGACCCTGCACAGCGGGCCGTGTGTAATGCAGGTTCTGGGTCTGGTTCTGGCCTTCGGCAACTTCATGAACGGAGGGAACAGGACCAGAGGGCAGGCTGATGGTTTTAACCTGGATATTCTGCCCAAGCTGAAGGATGTCAAGAGCAGTGTGCGTGACTAACGGGACAAAAGTTACTGTAGTCAGTCTAACACTGCCGGGACACAGGTTACTGTAGTCAGTCTAACACTGCCGGGGCACAGGTTACTGTAGTCAGTCTAACACTGCCGGGGCACAGGTTACTGTAGTCAGTCTAACACTGCCGGGACACAGGTTACTGAAAAGGGAATAGTCTTACAGAAAAGGGAATAGTGTGCTGAATAGGGTTCAGTTTTAGGAAATAAAATAAATAGTTCAGCTAGCACTACAGTAACTCATATGTATTTTCATTGTGGATGAGTGAATTTTTCTAGAATTATTTCTGTACATTTTGTGACAAAACTGAGGAAATAGTTTTTTAGTGTCATATGACAAACATTAATTATATTGTTAAATTAAACATATGTGCTGTTTTTTTTCTCCCGTTTCCAGGACAACACCCGGAGTCTCCTGTCCTACATTGTTGCTTACTATCTGAGACACTTTGACGAGGTATGTTTTGAATAACGCTAACAGGCTCCGCCTTCAATCACTCTGTGTCTAGGTAATATTCAGATAGTTAGTACCAGTGTTCTACAGACCTGAAGCCAGTTTCATCTGGCTGTGCATCCAAAGAGTGCCCACTTCAGCTGTATACAAGGTGTTTAGCTGTAAGAAAGGCCTATTGTAAATAAGGGTTTTAACTGTATTATACCACAGGAGGTAGCATGTAGCCAACGGCAACCCACGCGATAAACCACAGACCAGTGTTCTTATATGGGCTCAGGGCAAATATGTACCCGTCGGCAACACGGCCAAATGTCTCTTTGATCCATGCTGAAACATTTGGTTTTGTATACGCTTGTGTAAACGTGGTTCTGGGTGGTTGTCAAGTTATTGTGTACCCAATGGTTAACATTCAGAGCCCGGCCCCTATGTTCACCCTTTTACAGGCTAACCCTGACCCTAGCGTTGAACCTAACCTCGACCCTCATATTAGGTGTGTATGATGTTGTGCCTGTGCCCCGTCCCGAGGAGGTACCCCTGAACTGCCCTAACCCAAAGCTGGCTTGTGTTTTCAGGATGCCGGCAGGGAGACGTGCCTCTACCCTCTCCCCGAGCCCCAGGACCTTTTCCAGGCCTCCCAGATGAAGTTTGAAGACTTCCAGAAGGATCTGACCCGACTCAGGAAAGACCTCCGAGGTAACTAGAAATGGCCCGGAAATGTACTAGTCACTCCCTAGGCTTTAACTTTCCTAACTTCTTATGTCACCCTGCTCTTTTACGTACTACACTGGCGTCCAGTCGAAGCTTGTATGGTTGTAAATGTGCTTGCTGACAGAGACGTGAGGGTGAACTTCTGTCCTTACCTCCGGGCTCTGCTCCAACTCATCCCAACCCATCACTCCTCTCTGACTCGTCTCTTGGCAGTCCCGCTCCCTGGGCCCATGTCTGTGGTGACATGGCTGCCTCTCTCTTCGCGCTCTAGCGACCCCTTCTGGTATGTCTGGCTCCTTCATGTTCAGTCTCGGGTTTGTTGGCTGGGGAATGCATTCCTCTCCGGCGTGTGTGTTCCAGGAAAATCCTCCTGCTTGAGTGTGTGGTGTGATAAGCAGCAGGGCAGCTTGGCAGAATGTGCTGGTGGGGGGATGACTCTCCACCTTTGATTCTCTTGCACCTGCGGCTGAGCTTTTGTGATGAGGCCTGTCTTTGTCAGACAAACCCACAGACATGTTAGCGAATACAACGCGAGACCTCAGGATTAGAAGGCAGTGTCTATAGACTATTTACATCTCTTCGCACACTGCCAGTCCAAAGAGATATGGCCTTTCTCTGAGTTGTTTAAGCTCTGTGCAGAGGCTGATTCCAAACATCTGCCACCAATAGGTCCCTTTCACCCTTTCAAAAGAAAGTCACAAGTCTTTGACAGTTTCTCAACCTCAGTGAAAGGCGGGAGGCATGTTATCAGAGTGCCATCTGCAACCAGACACTGCCTGTGTGTTTCTGAATTGATGTTCCAAATAGCACCCCTTCTCTTTTGTAGTACACTAGTTTTGACCTGAGCTCAGGGCAGTTTAAAGGAATGTGTTGCAGTTAGGACAGTAAACATGAACACCAGTGAGTGTCCATGTTTCCCCCTTATTCCAGCCTCAGTTGGGACTCTGTTGGAAACAGAAACTCAGGCCCTGTTTTGATCACTGCTGCTGCCTCTTATTGTAGCTCCTCGGAGCTCCCATCTCTCTCCTCTAGCTCCCCTTGGCTGACTCTCCTCTTCTTGTCTTCTTACCCTTCTGCCTTGCTGGTGTCACATTCTGCCTCCGATGGCTGGTATACCTGGGGCGTTGGCTGGTATACCTGGGGCGGTGGCTGGTATACCTGGGGCGGTGGCTGGTATACCTGGCGGCCAACATTTTTTCGGACAAAACATTTGTACCACCAAGCACAATATTACAACCACCAAACAAAACATTTCATCAAATAGTTTTTTGTTTCGATAAATACGCTGTTTCTTCTTTTTGCTCCTGTTTGGCGAAACGTTTCGCAACGAAGCGTTTTTTATGTCGGTATGAACACATCACCGGTCTGATCGTTTCATCTTCCTTTCTGTTTGGCCGTTGATTGCCTTGCACTCATGATTCAGAGGATGCTTGAATAATTACCTAAATTATCCAAGGAGCCTCAGACAAAATTACAGCGACGACTCCACTTCCGTATGTAAATATTGATGTAAATGTAGTCTGCAACCTTGGCAGAGAACAGGGCTTTGAACACTGAGTTTAAACTAGGGGTTATTTCCTGAAGGTCAGCAATTTATAAGGCTGGAAGTTGTAATCCATTGGAAATGGTAAGCAGACCTCCCTCTCTCTCGCGCGCGCTCGCTCTCCCTCTCTCTCGCGCGCGCTCGCTCTCTCTCCCTCTCTCTCGCGCGCGCTCGCTCTCTCTCCCTCTCTCTCGCGCGCGCTCGCTCTCTCTCCCTCTCTCTCGCGCGCGCTCGCTCTCTCTCTCTCTCGCGCACGCTCTCTCTCTCTCTCGCGCACGCTCTCTCTCTCTCTCGCGCACGCTCTCTCTCTCTCTCGCGCACGCTCTCTCTCTCTCTCGCGCACGCTCTCTCTCTCTCTCGCGCACGCTCTCTCTCTCTCGCGCCGCTCGCTCCCGCGCTCTCGCGCCGCTCGCTCCCGCGCTCTCGCTCCCGCGCTCTCGCGCCGCTCGCTCCCGCGCTCTCGCGCCGCTCGCTCCCGCGCGCTCGCTCTCGCGCTCGCTCAGTCGCTTCACTCTCTCGCTAAACATTATTTATCCTCTTCCCGCCTCTGATTTTTGAATTTTGGACTGTTCCCCATCTACCTTGTCAATCAACCAGATTAAACCTGAACCGTCTGCAATGCTGTGAGGTCCCAGTGGTCGAGACCCTCTCTGCCGGCCCGTGAACGGGCAGGGCGGCAGACTGTTTCAAAGGTCAGATGGCAGCCTGTTACAGGACAGAGACCATTTCAGAACTATTTGAGGTAATTGGGCCAATTTTGCTGTGATTCTCTGGCCTGCTTCTAGAAGCAGTTGATTCCAAGCAGGTTTTAACTGGAGGGAGCAGGGGAGAGTTGTGTAAACACCTCGTAGCTCCTCGGACTCTGAGCCCCGGCTCCTGCATTCTAAATGGTACCCTGGTTCATACAGAACACTTATCTTCAGGAGGCTCTTTGGTCCAGCTAGTGCACTATGTAGGGATTAGGATGTGGTTTGGGGATGTGTGAGTGGTCATGTGTGAAAGCTACGCTGGATGCCGTCTTTAACTCAATTTAGATAGCTCTTATTAAACTTCAGAAGTTGTGACTACACGTTTTGAGTGGCTAGTCCGCATTGTCTGCCCTACGATGATCTCCCCATGTGAATTTCAGTAGTATGCTGTTCTTTTAAATGTTTGGTGTTTTCCTGTGATCTTTTCTTCCCGGTTGGGGATCCCATGCAGGGATCTCTGTCAGGGCCGAGACTGATTCTTTCATCCTGTCCTTTGACCCCAGTGGGAGAGACCATTTGCCATTTAATTACCCAGGTCGCTTTCCCAGTGGTCATTTGAATTTCAAATGGTTCATCCTATGCCCCTTAAAACAGAGGCGCTGTGACGCAGCGAATGATCAATACATGGAAACGACAGAGAGCGGTGCTGAAGCTTAATCAGTAGCGCCTGCTCCCCAATAGAAACCAGATGACAGCCGCCGTCAGAGCTGTGCGCTGTTCTGGTTCTGTTCGATCTGTGAATCATGTTGTAACAGACTCTGCTCTTCAAAGCCAGAACCTAAACAAACTCTGGCCTTCTCCCACAGGAACCCTCTTCTGGTCTGCACCCCCAAAACTCCACAGCTTCCCTGCCATTCCCCCCCGAGCTTCTCCTCCACCTCCTTTCTTTACAGTAAGCCTCCTGTATGCGGGGTAGATTGCTTACTATTTCTTTCAGTCAAGCTGCTTGGATAACTTCTGCGAAGATGGAGCAAGAGTGGCTGAGCTCCGCCTGGGCCATGTCTCCATCTGCACTGTTCGGCAATCCAGCGGCGCTTCGCACAACCCAAGGTTCTGTCCAGTTCTGTTAGGCTACAACGATTGGGTTTATTCGACAGTGGAGGAGGCTGTTCAGATGTGTTCTTGTCAAAATAAACATGTATTCTCATTCCCCCTACCTCCTCTCATTATACTGGCAGTGTTGAGGACGTGTACACTGTGAGACTGCTGAGAAATGAACCGCACGTCCCTCCCTGACATGGCAGAGCAAAGGTTAAAGGTCACCTAATAGTCCAGCTGGAATTTAGATTGGATGCTGGCATAGAGATCCCTGTCTCTGATTTATCATGGCCACTGATTGGTGCATGAACTTCATGGAGGTTCCCAAATACTTCCAGGAGGCATCAGTCTTCATTCGGGGGACGGGCCGGGAGAGGTTACCCTGGGGCGTCTTACTAGCTTCACCACAAACCTTCACAGCAAAGTTCCAAAAGTCACTTTTCTCAATCGACGATTCAAATGCACGGCAAAGTTTTGGCATAATTATGTAAAACTTATATTTTAGGGATGTTAAAGTGGGGTTGATTTAGGTGTCAAAATGTGAATGTTTCACTTTAAAACCGACTTATTGCGTTTGTTTATAGCCTTCGTGTGGCCATTCACCTGCCTACTTCCCCTGGGAAATGTGCTGGTCACGCCATGCTGTCTTCAGCTTGAGGCTGATTGTACGTCACGCCGGACTTAGAGGGTTATTCAAAATTACTAAAATGTGGTGTAATGGTGTCATTCCAGCGTGCAACACGGAGGTGGAGAAGGTGTGTAAAGTGTCTTCTGAAGATCACCTGCAGCCCTTCAAAGACAGGATGGAGGAGTTCCTTGGCCAAGGTGAGAGGAAAAAGTTCACACGCATCAAGCAACTGCACTTTGGGTCACACATCAATCGAGTATGATTTAATTTCTTTATTAACTTATAAAGAAATGTAATAGTTTTTTTGCTTGATATTTACGCAGTGTTGTGTGTTGATTGGGGACTAGAAAAGCTATTTAATTCATTTTAGAGTAAGGCTGTAACGTCACAATGTGGGACAAGTGAAGGGATCTGAATACTTTTCGAATGCACTTTATCTACTTCTTGATCTTACCTGATTACTTTTAAGCGAATTCCACACTGTTATTGACTTCCTATCCCCCCCACCCCCTGAAAAAAGCAAATTCCTCACATTCCAATTACCCATTTCCTTAAAATAATTGCCGCCCCCCCCCCATTTGAAAGTGAATGACTGAGCAGTAATTTCACCTACTGAGAGGCATTATAAATCAGTGTCGCTAGCATCCTCCTTGATTGTCGCGGCTCAGCGCTGTGGAAGCCTGGTTGGGGCTGTCTGGCTGTGATTAGCCCGGAACGGTCAGGACACAGCTCCACTTAACATGGTGGATAATGCTTCGTGATGTTCCATCAACCGTGAAATTTTGGTAACCTTCCGTAACCATTCATCTTCGCCGGTGACCCATGAAGACCTCCGGTCCTGGGGTGTCAATCTGGAGGTCTGGGGGTGTCAGGCTTTAACCTGCCTGAGGGGCTTAGAGGCTGGGGGTTGGGCACAGGGAGGACCAGGACTGTCTAGATGTCTGACTGAGGGCCTGGGGGGCCATGGGGTTGGGATGTCAGCCTGGAGGTCTGGGGGTGTCCAGTTTTAATCTCTCACATTGTCTGCCTGGAGGTCAGAGTGTCATGGGTCCACCCGCCCATCCACCTCCTTCCAGGAGACCCGCGCTGCCACAGGCAACCATCCACCTCCTCCCAGGAGACCCGCGCTGCCACAGGCAACCATCCACCTCCTCCCAGGAGACCCGCGCTGCCACAGGCAACCATCCACCTCCTTCCAGGAGACCCGCGCTGCCACAGGCAACCATCCACCTCCTTCCAGGAGACCCGCGCTGCCACAGGCAACCATCCACCTCCTTCCAGGAGACCCGCGCTGCCACAGGCAACCATCCACCTCCTTCCAGGAGACCCGCGCTGCCACAGGCAACCATCCACCTCCTCCCAGGAGACCCGCGCTGCCACAGGCAACCATCCACCTCCTTCCAGGAGAC
>JACXGI010009159.1:0-12041 GCA_016801175.1 Esox masquinongy
TTTTTTTTTTTTTTAATTGCACGAGTAAAGCATGCCACGTACCTTAGAGCGCAGCGTTTGGTTTGTGTCTGATTTAACACAATCTACAGCCTCCAAAACGTTTCACCTTTGACTTCTGTAATGTCTGGAAATAACCAAACACTGCTGGATTTGACCCTACGAACCTCATATCATAAGGTCTCGCGTGGCGGTGTCATGATTTAGACGTGCTTCCCTGACGTGTTTTCAACAGCGAGCAATATGGTTTAACTGCCTTACTCAAGGACAGAACAACTTCTTTTTTTTTAATTTATTTATTTTTTTTTTAACTGAAGGATTTTTATTAGGGCTGAAGGATTCGATATAGAAACCTTTTGGTCACTGGTAAGATGATCTAATCACTAGGCTGACGCCCAGTATGTGGGACATACATCGTCTGTCTTATCCAAGTCGCTTCGTAAATTCAGCAAGTTGTAGGGACTTGTTCTCATTTGGACAATCTGAATTGTGCCTGCAACTAATTTACATTTAACATTGTAGGTGTTCAGAAGACACTCTTTTCAGGCCCAACCTTAACTGTCTGAAGTGTTCAGTATCAGTCATTGCACCTGAATGGGGCTCTCTCTCTTTACCCCTCTCTCTCTCTTTACCCCTCTCTCTCTCTTTACCCCTCTCTCTCTCTTTACCCCTCTCCATTTCTTTACTTCTCCCTCCCTATACGTCTCCCTGTCCACCACTCTCTCTTTACCCCTCTCTCTCTTTACCCCTCTCTCTCTTTACCCCTCTCTCTCTTTACCCCTCTCTCTCTCTTTACCCCTCTCTCTCTCTTTACCCCTCTCTCTCTCTTTACCCCTCTCTCTCTCTTTACCTCACTCTCTGTCTACCGCTCTCTTTACTGCTCTCTTCACCTCTTTCACTTTACATCTACTTCTCTCTTTACTCTGCACTCTCTATCTCTGTAGCTCACTCCCTTTACTTCTTTCTTCAGGTTCAGTCAGAGTTCTGGTGGACCGGGTCTATTTATAAAAGGCCAAGGCTGCTCGAAGGAGTGGGAAGAGATACAAACTCAAAAACAAAGCTGGCACCTGTCTCCGCAGCGCGCGCGTGCGCGTGCGTCTGTGTGTGTGTGACTGTGTGTGTGTGTCTGTGTCTGAGGGTCTGGCCCAGTGGAATGTGTGGCCTGTCGGTGAGTGGCTTTGATCTGGCTTGCTTGTGGGAGTTTCCTCAATGGGCCTCAGAACAGACAGGAGAGAAAAAGACAGAGCAAAGGAGTACGAGATAGGCTTGAGTGTGAGATAGAGGGTAACAGTAAAGGAGGAGAGTGGCCGATCTGATAATAGAGAGCTAGTGAGTGACTGACCGTGGGTTTCTACTGCACTTAAACCTCTGAGGCTCTGAGAGAAGTCAGAGTGGCAATAAGAAAAAAGTGAGGGAGGGAGACGGTGACCAGATTCCACTGACAGAGGGGTGTAGTGACGGGCTTTGAGTGCGTGAGAGGCGGTGCTCCTCATGTTGATGGCCTTAACCTTGGAGTCACTGGGTCGTCACTATATCGCCATGTTCGAGTCCACGCAGAACGTGATGCTGAAGCCAACAGAGACCTGGAGGGAAGCCCTGCTGGACACCCGCGTCATGGACCTCTTCTTCACTGTGAGTTTATTCAGTCTTTTTTTCATTTCTATTTGTAGCTGGCTGTCTTCTGTTTTGCTCTTTACCAGAGATTAGGTGAGGGAGGGTTTGAACTGAGACCTTTATAATTTTTAGTGAGACATGTAGTACAAATTATTGCAATTGACTATTTTTTTTAGGGCTGCGAAATGTATGTTTATAAAGTGCTGTTTTTAGTAATGGAGTCTGCCTATTCTGGCTTAGTGGTGTGGAAGAGAGTAGGTGTGGAACAAATTGGTCACCTCTCCCTCAGCATACAGGCTGTCTGTGCTTTGGTTTAATACTGATCCACTCAACTCTACAAGTTCAAGTCTCTTGCCAGATCCTGCTCCATTCACCTTCAGGTAGGGTTGTCTGGTATCCAGTCTTTAATTTGGTAAATCTTGGCACATGCAACGCCAGGGTTGTGGGCTTGATTTTCCACTGAAGGGGCCAGGATGAAGAAGTATGAAAATATAGGCAAACACGACTGTTAAGTCGCTCAATGTAAGAGCATCTGCTAAATGACTCAAATGTAAATGTATCCAGATGTCCCTATCTTTCTGCTGTTCTTGTATCATGCAGTAATATACTATATTGTCTTTGTACTGTTTCTGTACCAGAGCCCTGAGCTAGAAAATATGGAGTCAACACTTTTATTTAGCTAACTTACAAGATATTTAACTGATTAACATCAGTGGTAAATTTAAAGTGTAACTTGCTGAACTCTCTGATGCTGCTCAACAGTAAATTCTAACTTTGTGAAATGGTTTGTTTGTTTTTGTAATTTTTGTGAACTAACAAAACTATAAAAATGTTTGGGACAATTGAAAATCATACTGTCAGTATTTCAAACGTACTGTGGTGTACTGTGGCTTATATGGTATTCCACCCGGTTTAACCATAGTACATGATTGGAGGCTTCTTTATTCGGTGATGCTCAGTGTCTAGAGAAGAACATCATGTTAGATGAGTGAATTTGAAAGGCCGGTAGAGGGTTTGAGTTGTTAGAAATTCTTTTGGAATAAATATTTTGTATTGTGGAATTGTTTTGTCTAGGTTGTCTTTCTAGTTTTGCGCAGTCATGTGAAAAAGTACACCACCAGGAAAATTGTATTTTTTGTACAGATTTGGACACATGGCTTGACATGGATTACATTCATTAAGAAATGTAACACAGTTACATTATAAATCACAACAAAAAAATTAACATTGAAACCATTTATGCAATGAAATGATTCGAATTAGAATCAGGTGCACTAAAACAAGTGCAAATGATTAAAACAAATGGTTAGAGTAATTTAGGAGGGTCCAGTCTCCCATAAAGATTAGAAACATAGTCTGGTTTTTGTCTTAACCCTGTGGGGGTCCTGTAACCGCCAAATTCAGATCAAGAGCTGACTGAAACATGCTCATGGAAAACTCTTAAGAACCCCAGGTAAACGTTAAGGGGGAACTACAGACCTCTCTTTCCACAATCAGTGTGAAAGTGCATGAGTCAGCAGTCAGAAAGCGACTGCACAAACTTGGCCTACATGGGAGGTCAGGAAGGACGAAGCCTCTGCTCTCAATAAAGGATATCAAGACATGACTGACATTTGCCAGACAGCACCTGGGTAAAGACCGAAACTACTGAAACAATGTACTCTGGACAGATGAGTCAAAGGTGGAGTTGTTTGGCGAAAATGAAACACATCTTTTAAACAGAATGACCTCATACCAGTCGTAAAGCGTGGAGGTGGTGGCATTAGGATTTGACCTGCTTTGCTGCCTCAGGGCCTGGCCAACTTACCATCGAGTCAACCGTGAACTCTTTTCAACTTCTTTTTTTTTTTGTAGCAGAGAATTCTTGAGAATGTGAGGCCGTCTGTCAAAAAGCTGAACGGAACATGGATCTTGCAACAGGACAATGATCCAAAACACAGAGCTACAACGGCTATGGAACGGCCGAGTCAAAACCCAGATCTCAATACTATCGAAATGCTGTGGGGGACTTGAAGCTGGCCGTGCATGAAGAAAGCCCTCGAACGTGGCACCGTTAAAGCAGTATTTTAAACAAGAGTGGGCAAACATGTCCCCCAGTCAATGTAAGAGACCGGTAGACAGTTAAACAAAATGGCTATATGAAGTTATTTTAGCCAAAAGGTGCAACATCAGCAATTCATGTTAGGATTGCACATTTCTGCACCATGAAATTGCATTTCTGTTTATTTTTAATGAATAAATGATTGCGACAGTTTTATTTGATAAACTATGTGTTATTCGATAAATTAGGTTACCTAAATCTGTCAGTAGTGTTAAAGTGAGGATTACATGTATCCAAATATGTGAAAAAGACAACTTTCCAGGGGGTGTGCTTTTTCACATGACCGTACTGTATGTGTGTAAACCCCCTGTGGTTTTGGACCAAAGATCTCCATTGTCTTGTGTCTAACCAGCAGCCCGTCTTAGTTCTGCCGTCTTACAGCTCGGTGGTATTTGTGGTGGGTGGGGTGTTTGTTATTGTAAGACTGCTGCAGTGCTGTCTGGCTCTGTGTGTGTGTAGAACTATGTTTTGTGAGTGTGTATGTGTTGTGGATGGCCAGCTGCTGCGCAGCACCTCCTCAGCTGTGAGGGGGACGGCCCAGGGACACGCGCCGCCAGGTTCAAAGTTCAAACTGAGCATTGGCAGGATAACACCCTATCCCTGGGATTAGGGGGCCCCAGTTAACAGCACCCCCTGCCTCAAACACCCTCTTAAGGGCCCCTCTAAGGTGTCAGTCTCCCTTTTAATGGCTCCACTCTGGAGGCAAAGTGGTCAAAAGAAGCTTGGAGGAAGGCAGACGATGGTGAAAAATGTCTCCCTTCAGGTCTGTTTCGGTTAGTCTACCATTAGCTTGTTTGCTGACAGTATGTTTGTTGTGTACCCACTCCCTGTCCACACCGCCAATGCTACGGTCTCTGATTGTTTCACATGTAGAATCTTTTGGCCCCCTCCATGAAGTAGGAAGCTGAAAGGACAGCCAACAAGTAGAAAAAATAGGCTGCCAGAGACATCCACACCCTTGCAGCCTGCTCTGTGAGCCAGTCACGACACTTAATATGCAATGTAGGCTAAGTGCACATTGACTTTATAATTAAATCACAATGGATTTGTTTCCATGAAGCAGCTGCCTGTGTCATCTGCAGGGAGTTAGTGCTGTGTCCTTTAGCCAGCTATACATTTTGCTGTGGGCTGACAATATGGGATTATGTAAGGCGTGGTTATTCAACAAGGGGTCCGCAAGCCAAATCCACCCTGATTTATCAGTTTGTAGTGTCCCTTTGTTAAATTCTTTGTTTTTCTCTTGACAAAAACGATGGAAAAAATAAGTGCCAAAATGCTCCCTAGTCCATCTCTATGGCCCTCATTCTGTATTCTCCAGTGGTACTTAGACATTAACCTGTTAAGATCTGTCAATCAGTATATCCCCACATCACAGATGCTAAAAGAGACAGACTCTGTGTCTGCCCGCCTACCGGCTCTTTCTCCGCAGACGAGATTACATTGCCTTCACCGGTGCGTGTCTTCTTACTGAACAAGGGGAAAGTTATTTGAGCTGCAATCAAAAGGTTACATTTCCCTACACTCAAATGATATTTACTCATTAATAGGACAGACAGTCCTGTGATGTCAGAGTTTGTAGAAAGCTATTTCTGAAGCAAATCTTTCTGAGTTTAACATCCCCAGAGAGGTGATGTAGTAAGGGGCCTGTACTCTTCTGATGAGAGGAAGAAACCTTTCCACAAAAGCTGGTCAGCTGAGATGTCATGAACTGCCCGTAGTTTTTCTAAAACGTTTTCTGTGGTCTGTCCTGAACTAGGCACAATGCTGTTTCTGATGTTCCTGATTTTCTCAGGCCTTCATTGATTTAGCCACACCTTTTCTGGACATCCTATTAGGCTAAAAACTAACCTTTGAACGGATTATGTACCAGACATGAGTTTGGGACCGAACGTCCTCTTAGAGGATTATCTACACAATTAACACATACAGAATGTCCCCTCTGTCATCTTGCGAACTTGTTAGCTAGCCGTGGCAGTCTGCTCACTTGGGCTACATCCTGGGGTCTTCACAACAATAGCAACATTGGCATAGCAAGTTGGCTAACATTAGCTGGCTACACTGAGGGACATGCCAAACAAAGCTTAGGAAAGATATGCTGCTGCCGCCTTCTGGTTTGGCTGACAGTCTGTAATTTGTGCTGATCTGAAAATAAAGCAAATATTGACTGCTGACCCCCTGATCAGAGGTTGTAAATCTGTTCGGCAGGCCAGTGTTAGCCAGTGCTGCCGATGTGTCCAAGCCTTAACAGTTCTGAAAGAAGTGACAGTGGTTAGAGTTACCGTGAGTAGGCGACATTCTCAGCACCACTCTGAGACCGTGGTCAAGGCTGAGGAGGGCAGCTTGGGGCGTGGCTTGAGATCGGAAAATGATCAGGCGTTCCATGTTCCAGCCATGGTGTGGCTGCTGATTGCATCCGCCCATGTTAATGTTATCAAAGTGGGCGGGTCCTCCATCTCCATTGGCTTATCGCTCCTGATGACCCAGGTGGCAATTGACAGATCCCTCCTGATGTTGACCCAAACCGGTCAACGTGCAACGTCAAACCGGATCATTAGGCTGGATCAGCCATTTAATTATACTGTTCTGTTTGAACCTGGAGGTGGTTCTGCCCGTGTTGGAACAGACACTATAAAGGATGCACAGATGAGACCACCCTCTGTATAATCTACACTGTTCATTTCACACTTGCAAAAGCTAACGTTCTCTCCACCGGCTGTATTTTAGGCCTACGGCTGTTTTTGTCTTTGGTTTTGACTTTTATTGGGTTTGGACTGGTGAGGGAAGAGGTTTTGATTTGGGAATCTTTGTGTGTACTGGCAGGGATGCGTCTGCTTTAAGGAAGAAGGGCTCATTGTTTGGTGTACACACACACACACACACACACACACACTACAGCTTTGTTTGCTCAGAAAACACAATCAGCGCTGCGTCTGGGGGCGCCGGGCCTGTGATGTCGTGAGGACGGCTGACTCCTCCTGGATCGCAGTAACTGAATGAACGAAGGAGTGAGAGAAGGGAGGAAGAGACAATCTGACGGAAGCGCTCAGTTGATTTGAAAAAAATAAATAACAGAAAGGCGAGCCTGCAATCCCCCTGAGGAAACAGACACCAGGCTTTGTCTCTTGCTATAAATAGGAGACTCATTCTCTCTCTGCAGAGGAGTGCCCAGTCTTGTTTTGATTTACTCCCCTCTGCCCTCCTGCCTCTCTCTAACTATAGTCGGACTCGAGGCGATTGGCATAGCTAGCGTCGCGCGGATGTTCGCTGGTGCAGCTGTTTTCAAAGCGTGTGCGGCGTGCAATCTTTGGCCTTGCGCTCTCTCTCCCTCCCTCCTTCCCTCGCCTTCACTCCCGTCCTCTGGGGATATACTTCACACTCTGGAGAGGGCAGCAGCGGCACTGCCCAGCAGCAGGAAGATCTCTCTGCTACGCTACATTATCTTTAGAGCCGTTTGGCCGACGGACAGCCACTACAGCTGGAGGAGAGGGAGAACTGAAGGGAGTGAGACAAGGAGGTGGATCTTGTGGAGGTGGAGAGGGAGAACTGAAGGGAGTGTGGAGGTGGAGTGAGAGTTCTGTTGGGTGTCACGCAGACAGATGCAGTGGGCACTTTCAGGGACAAGGACACTAAAAGAAACAGAGAAAAAGCAGTCAGAAAATCGACAGAGATCTAACCAAGCATTCAGAGCCTGGCATCAACAGCCTGGCAACAACAGCCTGTCAGCGGTGCCTCGCTGCTCGATGTCGACACAGCCGATTCATCGTGCTTCCACTCCGACAGAGAATGAATGACAAGTCGACTGCTAATGTGCGTCTTAGAAGATTCTCTCTGGGATTGGTCGAGACTGCGTCTGGGAGAATAAAAACCGGCTCAGTCATCGATTTTGGGATTGTCTTTGGTGACGTCCAGGTCTACACTGTTCTGTGACCGACACTTTCCGGATTGATCCTCCCGTTCGAATTGTTTCAGAGGACGGTGAGTCTGTCACTTGGATTTGTCTTGATCATATGTGCGTACCTGGTTGTTCTCATTACAGTCCTCTGTCAGGACTCGGGTGGTTTGGCTCCCTTCAAAAGCAGAGCTGTGAAACCAAGTCGGAGGATTTTCTTTCCGTATCTTAGGTTTTGCTTAGCCAATCTCATGAATGTCCCAAGTAGCGGAGAAACGGGAGTTAAAGGGAACTGGTTGGAGAAGTGGGGATGTGGTTGTCAGTTGGTCCCTGGTCAGGTGTCTGTGTGACTGGTCCTGGTTGGGCTTGTTATACATGTTTGTATTGTGTATATGAAGAAAGGAGGGACATTGGATTAGGAATGGAGGGATTAGAGTCAGCGTGTTATCATTTTTATTTGGTTTTTCCGTTAATGTTTTGTTGTCAGGATGTCTGGACATGTCTCTCTGTGCCCTATCTCTCACCCAATCACGGCATGTTCTTTTGTAAAATTGTGATAGATAAATGTCTAATCTGACGTTGTTGTGGTCAGATTTTTATGTTTTCCATTGTCTCACTACCATCATCATTGTCATCACCAGGAAAAACTCTGTCTTTTAAAACGTCATTATATCTGCCCTGCAGAAGAAAAGAAAAAAAGGCCGGCCGTCTAACAACACTCACCTGCCCTCGTTTCTTCCGGGTACCGTCAGGTCCATAGGAAGATCCGTGAGGACTCGGACATGGCCCAGGATTCCCTTCAGTGCCTGGCCCAGTTGGCCTCCATGCACGGACCCATCTTCCCCGACGAGAGTGCCCAGGTGTCGTACCTGGCCCACTTGGTGGAGGGGCTGCTCGGCATGATCAACGGGTGAGTCACGACGGGGCCCCTCTGTGCGCACCAGATCTGTGTTAGTGTGAAACCCGGACGGCCTTCAGATGACGCGCGTCGGTACGCCCGCGCCGCGGGGTTATCATGGTGCCCTATTTGTGTGCCTTGGTGTGATTGTAAGTGGTTGCTTGGACTGGAGGCTGGTTGCGTGAGTAATCAGTATTGTGATTTGTATGTAATCGACTCATGTGACCTCTCAGTAGAAGTAGTACTTATCTGTATCCAGAAGACTCTCTAATGTATAAATAAAACACACGCTCTGCTTGGAACTTGTGACTCAGTAGGCGGAGTGAGTTAGGGTCCCTCCCCTCTCTCCTCTTAATCACCTATTCCTGGAGCTTTCTTTTCCCGTTGCGTCATCGGAAAGCCATGCAGGCAGGATGGCCAGTCTGCAGTGATTGGCCGTCCTGCCCGCAGCTCTGCTTGCAGCCTCGACTCCATCTGATAGGGGTTAGCGTGCGGCACGGTTCTAGGCAGTAGGTTAGCTCCAGCGGGCCTCCAGATCGATAGCTGAGGCTGTGGAAACATGTCTCTGTCCAGGGCAACAGGTACCCCTATGGGCTCCTGGCAGGAAGCACAGCATTTAGCTTAGTACCTTACATGGTAGAAATAATTTCATGAATTGCATTGAAAGGCACATTTTCCAGATTGATTTGAAAGATAACTGCCAGCATTAATCCACGGTTGTGTTTTGGTTGTATCTCCCTCAGAATAGAGATTGAGGACTCTGAGGCAGTGGGCATCTCTAACATCATCTCCAACCTGATCAGTACATTTCCCCGTGCAATCCTGACCGCCCTGCCCGGTGAACTCTTCACCTCCTTCATCAACTGTCTCACCCTCCTCACCTGCTCTTTCGGACGCAGCGCCGCCCTGGAGGAAGTGGTCAGCATTACTCCTCAAGTTTACTGCCCAAAAATAGTTTGTCCATCTTTTTAACTTAGAAATAGAAAAAAGGCACATTCAGTCTCTCCTTCTCTTTTTCCTCTCCTCCAAATTCTCTCCCCACTCTCTCTAGTTGGATAAGGATGACATGGTGTATATGGAGGCGTACGACAAGCTGTTAGAGTCATGGCTGACCCTGGTTCAGGATGATGAACATTTCCCTCGTGGCTGCTTCGTCCAGCCCGCCATTCAGGTGTTCAACTCCTATATCCAGTGTCACCTGGCTGCCCCTGATGGTACCCGCAACCTGGTGAGACACACACACCTGTCTGCCTAGAAGGACATAGCCGGTTGTTTTCGTGGTGATTGACATGTCAGTCCATCATTATCCACCCCTTTCACTCTTAGTTTCACACATTCACCCACTCACTCTGCTGTTTTTCTTTCTTCCTCCAACTCTTCATCCGTCACGGTCGCGCTCTGTCGCGGCGTCCCTCTAGACAGCGAACGGCGTGGCGTCTCATGAGGAGGATGAGATAAACGAGTTGCAGGAGGACGACCGGGAGCTGTTCTCAGACCAGCTGGCCAGCATCGGCATGTTGGGACGAATCGCTGCCAACCACTGCATCCCTCTACTGACTAGGTACACACACACACACACACCCACAGCTCTTAGACCCCTAGCCCTGATAACTGAGCTTTGTGTGTTGAACTCTGACCTATGTGCGTGGTTGACCTGTGACCTCTCCGGTGCGACAGTCTGCTGGAGGAAAGGGTGACACGGCTCCACGGCCAGCTCCAAAGAACCCAGCAGCACCTCATGAACTCGTCGGACCCTGGGTCGGTGGATCGCAAGGTTCTGGACGACCTTTACGAAGACATTCACTGGCTCATACTGGTCTCAGGTCAGTGGATGACGATAAGGGACTGTTCACAATGTGGCGCTAAAGTTTAATATTTCATTTCCACCAGCGTAACAGTCTGTGAAGCACTCAGTACGACTATGTTCTGGAAACACGAAATGGCTCAATTTAGGCTGAGCGGCGGGCTGCGCTGGTATATTGGCGCGTGGCAGGAATTTGGTTTCGGGGAGGGGCAGGCCACCAGTTGTGCAACTGCTGCTGTGTAGTAAATTGTTGCAATCCCAGCGGCTTCAGAATTCCCCCTATGGTTTAAACTCCGTTTGGAGTCCTGAACCCGTAGTTAGTTCTCAGTGCTTTGAGGGGTTTCTAGGGCGTCCTAGCAGTGCTATGCAGAACCCTGGGAAACAAGGTCATTGGTTGTTCTCAGTGCACAGCTCCACAGGCAGGAAATAAGACGTGCTCTTTGTGAAACCTTTTTTTTTCTCCTTAAGGGATTGTTTCTGCCCGGTTGTATGTGTCTGACTGGGGTTGTGTTTTCCAGGCTACCTCCTGGCTGATGATCCTCAGGGAGAGACTCCTCTGATCCCAGCCGAGGTCATGGAGTACTCGATTAACCACTCCACCGAGGTGGACATCAACACCACCCTGCAGATACTGGGCTCACCCGGGGAAAAGGCCTCCTCAATCCCAGGGTGCAACAGGACAGACTCGGTCATCAGGTAACAGAGGGTCCCGTGGTTGGTCATAAATGATGTACAGGTTTAATGTCTCCAGGCTTGCTGTTCTCTCCGGCACAAAGTGGAAAACAAGTGGTTTCACACATCGAAGTGAAATGGCTGATTTGAAGGAACCACAGCCCACGGACACTCAGGGGGCTTCCGTCAGCTGGACCAGAGCTGCTCGTCCCCGCTAGAATCCCATCGACCTCTCTTAGTCACGGATCTCATGGACGGCCTGGATCGCCACTTTCTACAGAAGCCCAGCTCTAAGCCGTAGCCTTGTTCCCTAAGCCCTGTGCTGTATGAAGTGTCTCGTAAAACCTTCTGCTCCGTGGCGCCGCATCGCAACGGCCTCCTCTCTTCTTTCCCGGCGGTGCGGAAAGGCTCCCCTAGCCCTTCCGACTCAAGCCGCCTGGCACGGGACCAGTCCGTCGAAACACACCGAAGCCAAACTGCTAAAAGGCAGGAAAAGGGTGGGCGTCCAGTGATCCTAGTGGGAATAGGGGTCACGGGTGTGTCCCTCAGATCACTCCGCTGCCCAGCGAGGCGGGTGTGTTCCCTGGGGAGGGCGGGGGTGCCCTGGCACTGACGTAATGCTCTGGCACAGACTTGGCCATGCCAGCCGCTAACACACACACACACACACACACACACACAGAGAGACAGTCCCTCAGAAACAGACAATGTTAACAAAGTTCTAAATTGTAGCAGCCTAGCCAGCCTTAGAGCAGCTCGCCCGGCACCGCCCAGACCGCCACTTTCCAACATCACGTTATCCAATTAGGGCAGGCCTAGGTGCTGCTATGAATAGAGGCTGCTGGTGTGTGCCTGCACATGTGCGTTTAGGGTTATGGGGTACACGAGCAATCATATAGGGAATTTAAAGGTGGGAGGGTCATGGAAATGGACACAGGATTGTTGTCTGTGGGGGCACCGGGACAGAGTACTGGAAAGACAACAGGCTGCGCATCGGGTTTCCTAATAACACTGTCTGACCCCAGCTCTGTTAATGTCAGTGCGCTTTTGTTTTTGCAAACAATGT
>JACXGI010009159.1:12141-31316 GCA_016801175.1 Esox masquinongy
GTGTGTGTGTGTGTGTGTGTGTGTGTGTGTGTGTGTGTGTGTGTGTGTGTGTGTGTGTGTGTGTGTGTGTGTGTGTGTGTGTGTGTGTGTGTGTGTGTGTGTGATGTAGCAGAAACAAAATTCAAATCTCTTTTGTTATCCAACCCTCCTCTGCTCATCCTGGCCTTGGCTTCATATTACAAAATTTACCCCTCCCTCGCTTTGTCTTTTCTGTCTTTTTACCATTTCTTTCCCTTTCTTTAGTGCTTAGCCTTTCTTTATTTTCCCTTTATTATTTACAATTTCTTGTGTTGTTCACTATTTTTCCGTCCTCCCCCTGTGTGTGTCAGGTTGCTGTCAGCAGTGTTGAGGACGTCGGAGGTGGAGTCGCGGGCTACCAGAGCCAGCCTGACCGAGCTGCTCAGCCCCCAGATGGGGAAGGACATCGTCTGGTTCCTCAGACGCTGGGCCAAGACTTACCTCCTGGTCGATGAAAAGCTCTACGGACAGGTACAACAACTTCATCTAAATATGGTAGTCCAGAATACAACACTCCAGTCCTCTCGAAATACAAAGGTCCACATGACACCGGTATTGTAATGGCCTGGGCATTGATTTGACAGATGACTTGACCTTTGACTTCATAAATAGTCTCTGAGCTAGTCACTGAACCCAAATAGATGCTTGATATAATGAGAAGTGCACTGGCCTTGTGATAGTGAAAATGCCAGGGATTGTCTTCTATCACTGACTACAGTAGTTCAATCAATCAAATGTATTTTATAAAGCCCTTTTTGCATCAGCAGTAGTCACATAGTGCTTTTGCACAACACCCAGCCTGAAAACCCCAAAACACCCAGCCTGAAACCCCAAAGTGCAAGCAACAACGGGGTTGATGCACAGTGGCTAGGAAAAACTCCAAAGTTAGGAAGTCCTCCTCTGGTTGTGTCAGGTCAACATGGTAAGAGGACAAATTGTAATAATTATGTGGGCTGTGTCCAGAGTCTATGAAACATAATCTAAGTCTGAAGCATGACCAGATGGACAAGGACAGGGCCAATTGTGGGTGGGGGTGGGGTGGGGGTCATCAGGTATTGTCTTGATCTGCAACACCACCAGGAGGACTTTGGACAGGGACAGCTACGAGACATTCAGGCCTTGATGTCCTGAGGTGTGATTGGTCCAGGGGCTCATGTCCTGCTAAGTTTAAACAGGCCAGGACACAAGGACAGTTTTGACAGCACCTCCTAAGATGTACAAACGAGAAGGAGAACTGATCCAACTCCCCCGGGACAATAATATAGCAGCGTGAAACCTTGGAGCTGAGACGGGTGGTCCAGTGACACTGTGGCCCTACCTGATGGTAACACCTGGGGCCGGATGGTGGCAGGATGTCACCCCAGCCACTTTGCCAAGCATTTACCAAAGGGACACCAGTTCTTTTGGGTTCTTGAACAACATGGATCATTTCTCGTATATGTAATTCATCGGTACACGTTTCAAAACATGCATTGATGCAAGCCGCAACTAAAATATTGTTGTCGTGTTGTAAAACAAAAACACAACGACCGCTGGTTTTGAGACATTTGTTGCCCATTTATGTCTCATGTTGCTTAACTACCATGTTTTATGTTGATACATACCATATGTACAGTCTGCATTTTAGCATGTTTACTGTTTAGAATATTTTCTTAGTTATCCTCCAATGGACCAATGGAACTAATGCTACCCACAAAGAATTCATAGCAAACGTTAGCCGGAGTTAAAAACATTAGTTTTAGGTTTGGTTTATTTCTTTGGGGGAAATTGTCTAGCTGTTGGTCTCTTTTCCATTCTCCTGTCTAGAAGTAAGCAGGTTCAATAAATGGAGGGGTGAAGTGATCCAGGAAGAGCAGTGCGTGGTTTTGAAAGCTATCCAGACCCCATGCCTTTTATTAGAACATGTACATTGTGTTTATATTTGGAAAAAATACTTGGTTAAACATTTGAGCCAATAAATTGGTTGAAAGAACATTTTACTCTCGGTCAACTGTGATTTATTTTTCTTCATGGGGACGTCCCTAATCCCTGTTAAGCCTTTATGTCACGTTTACACCAGCAGTCAGTGAACTGTCACCTTAACACTCATGTCCTCTATTGAAGTGTGCTGTTAAACCTGATTTGCTGTGAGCTGGGGCTTTACCACGGTTTATACTGCCTTTTACCAGCTCAGTGGACATCAGAGCTGTTCAATTTCCATCTATCACTCCGCCATTTTACACCACTCTTTTATACTTTTTGTAACACCTCTTACAGATCAGTATTCCCCTAAGCACGGCGTTTGGTGCGGATACAGATGGGGCCCAGTGGATTGTGGGATATCTTTTGGAGAAGGTGATCAACAACTTGTCAGTGTGGAGCTCTGAACCAGAACTGGCTAACGACACTGTGGAGCTACTGGTCTGTCTGGTGGAGAAAAGGGAGAGGTGACAATGACTATATTCTGTATCCTAAGACTAACATTTACACTGCTCAAAAAAATTAAGGGAACACTTAAATCACACATCGGGTCTTGATGAACAAAATATATTAAAGATCAAAATATTCACTGTACATTGTGTAATTCATTGAGAACAAAATTATGTAACAACAGTCAGTGGAAACCAAAATCACCAACTGATTGAGGGCTGGATTCAAACCGAAAATCTAAGTAAACAATTGAAATCACAGGCTGTTCCAACTCATCACTGCAACTCATAATGTGACTTAATAGTGTGTTTTCCCCCACGTACCTGTATGCACTCCTGACAACATCTGGGCATGCTGCTGATGAGATGGGGGATGGTGTCCTGGGGGATCTCCTCCCAGACCTGGATCAGGGCATCAGTGAGCTCCTGAACAGTCTGTTGCGCTACTTGGTGGCGTCGGATGCACCGATACATAACATCCCAGAGGTTCTCAATTGGATTCAGGTCTGGGGAACGTGAGGGCCAGTCAATGACATCAATGCCTTCGTCATCCAGGAACTGCCTACACACTTTGGCCACATGAGGACGGGCATTGTCCTACACCAGGAGGAACCCAGGGCCCACTGCAGCAGCGTAAGATCTGACGATGGGTCTGAGGATTTCATCCTGGTACCTAACAGCTGTCAGGGTACCGTTGGCTAGCACGTGGAGGTCTGTGCAACCCTCCAAGGATATGCCTCCCCAGACCATCACTGACCCACCGCCAAACCGGTCATGCTGGAGGATGTTGCAGGCAGCATAACATTCACCACGCCGTCTCCAGATTCTTTCACATCTGTCACGTGCTCAGTGTGAACCTTCTCTCATCTGTGAAGAGAACAAGGCGCCAATGGCGGACCTGCCAATTCTGGTGTTCTCTGGCGAATTCCAATCACAGCCCACGGTGCTGGGCTGTGAGCACAGGTCCCACCAGAGGATGTCGGGCCCTCATGCCACCCTCATGGAGTCTGTTTCTGACAGTTTGGTCAGAAATATGCATGACAGTAGCCCACTGGAGGTCATTTTGTAGGGTTTTGGCAGTGCTCCTCCTTGCACAAAGGAGCAGATACCGGTCCTGCTGCTGGGTTGATGCCCTTCTACGGCCCTGTCCAGCTCTCCTCATGTAACAGCCCGTCTCCTGGTATCTCCTCCATGCTCTTGAGACTGTACTGGGAGACACAGCAAACCTTCTTGTGACGGTATGTATAGATGTGCCATCCTGGAGGAGCTGGACTACCTGTGCACCCTGAATGGCTTGCAGGTACTGCCTCATGCTACCAGTAGTGACAAGGACACTAGCAAAACACAAAACTAGAGAAGAATCAGTCAGGAACGATAAAGAGAGAGCAATTGTCTGTGGCTACCACCTGCAAAACCATTTCCTTTTTGGGGGTTGTCTTGCTGTTGCCTCTCCAGTGCTCCTGTTGTCACTTTCATCTGCACCAAAACAGGTGACATTGATTCAGAATCGTCTATGCTTCCTAACTGGACAGATTGACATCCCTGAGGTTTAATTGACTTGATGTTATACTGTGATGACTACATGTTCCCTTAATTGTTTTGAGCAGTGTATAAATATATTTTTTTGTAATGAATTGCCACAAATGTCTTAAGACGTGTTTTTGCTTTTTCATTATGGGCTACTGTTTATAAGTTGATGGCAAAAAATAACAGCTAACTGTGGGGGAAAATGAAGGGATCCGAGTACTTTCCAAAGGCATTTTATATTGTGTCCCAACACAAACATCTAGCCTCAGTGTTGGCATCTGAAACTCCCCCTTGTGGTCAAGTGTTTAAAAAATAGATATTGTTCTCTTAAAAATAATCAGCACATACCAAAAGATCTTTCTCCTCCCTCCTCTCTCAGGGCAAACATTGTGGTACAGTGTGAGAACTGGTGGAACTTGGCAAAACAGTTTGCCAGCCGGAGCCCTCCGCTGGACCTGCTGTCCAGCTCCGTACAGAGGACCCTGATGAAGGCCCTGGTTCTGGGGGGCTTCGCGCACATGGACTCCGACACCAAGCTGCAGTACTGGACCGAGGTTGGGAACCCGACAGAACTCTAAGAGAACACACAACAACAGAGCAGCTGAAATGGAACTAACACGCGTGCGCCCCTCAGAGGACCGAGGAGAACGCAGCCAGGGCTGAAAGATCCTGTGCCATTTCCTCTTTATAGTATCTGTTTTCCCGTAGACGTTGGTAACACATAGTGAGATCGCTGGTGTCATCCCAGGCACTTCCCTTTGCTGCTGTGGTGATTTTATTTAACCACGCTCCCCTTGAGATATGAGGAGTAACAAAGAGTGAAGCTAAATGATTTACACCAAAACCTTTAGATCTCCCTAGAGTTTTTTTGGTGTGACTATGATCCTCATAATGATCTTAAAGGCCTTCCTATAGTAATCCAAGACGACTCCAAAGCCGTTAGGAGAGCTCTGTGGCACCAGCTGTCTTTGCTTCCAGCTGCTCTGTCTGTAGTGAGCACAGTACAGTGGCCCATTAGAGATGAAGAGGTGGAAATGGAAACAGCCTGCAGCTGATCTTTCTCTCTCCCTTTCTTTCTTTGGGGGATTCGGGCCAGGTCACTGTAAAGCACTTTACAACAAATGTTAATTGACTGAATGGGACTGACTGATGCCATGTGCCTCCTGCCCTCCCTCCAGGTGCTACACCCCCTCCAGCAGCGCTTCCTCAACCTGATCAACCAGGAGAACTTCCCTCAGATCTGTCAGGAGGAGAACGTGAAGCGGGAGATCGTCGCCACCCTGGAGGCACTGTGTGGTATCGCCGAGGCAACGCAGATCGACAACGTTTCGTCCCTCTTCAGCTTCCTCATGGACTTCCTGTCCAGCTGCATCGGCCTGATGGAGGTGTACCGCAACACGCCTGAGACGGTCAACCTCATCATCGAGGTGTTCGTGGAGGTTGCACACAAGCAGATCTGCTACTTGGGAGAGGTGAGGACATCTACCAAGCATTCTCTCATTAGTGAGAGGCGCACAGTTTACGCATTACAAATCACTGTGTGCGTGTTCTGCCGGGAGCAAGTGAATTGCATATTGGAGGTCCGATCGGGAGGACTATCGCTGACCGCCACCTCTTCTGCCCCCCCCCCACCCCCGCAGTCTAAGTCCATGAAGCTGTATGAGGCGTGCCTGACCCTGTTGCAGGTCTACTCCAAGAACAACTTGGGCAGGAAGCGGGCCGACGTGGCTGCCGAGGAGGACCAGTACCAGGACCTGCTGCTCATCATGGAGCTGCTCACCAACCTGCTCTCCAAGGAGTTCATCGACTTCTCAGACACAGGTGTGGACGGTGTGTGTGGACGGTGTGTGTGGACGGTGTGTGTGTGTGTGTGTGTGTGTGTGTGTGTGTCCGCGTCCACGGCTCCAGCATCCCTCCCGTTCACTGTCGGGACTGTTTGTCCCGTCCCCCAGCTTCCAGTTAGTTGCCCGTGCTCACAGTGTGTTATGTGTGTGTCGCGCAGACGAGGTGTTCCGGGGTCAGGAACAAGGTTCTGGAGCGACGGGTCGATCCGTGTCCGCTGCAGACGTAGTTCTGTTCGGCGTCAACATCATACTGCCTCTCATGTCTCAGGACCTACTTAAGGTGAAACCCAGGGCCAGTGCTTTTACGGTGTTCCCTTCCTAAAGAAATGGTAGTGCTGTGTGGTGATCTAATACAAACTGTGGTTAACTGCTTTCTGTCTCTGCGGCCAGTTCCCCTCTCTGTGTAACCAGTACTACAAGCTCATCACCTTCATCTGTGAGATCTTCCCCGAGAAGATCCCCCAGCTACCAGAGGAGCTCTTCAAGAGTCTCATGTACTCCCTGGAGCTGGGCATGACGTCAATGAGTTCAGAGGTCAGCCAGCTGTGTCTGGAGGCCCTGTCCCCCCTGGCCGAGCAGTGTGCCAAAACCCAAGAGAAAGACACCCCCCTCTTCATAGCCACACGCCACTTCCTCAAGGTGAGGCATCTCCTCATTTTAACTGCAGGGTCTGCTTCACGTCCACATGTTTAAAAAGAGACTCTGTGTAGTAATGGGCAACATCTTCCTTGGTCTAGTTGGTGTTTGACATGCTGGTACTGCAGAAACACAATACTGAGATCACAGTAGCAGCGGGAGAAGCATTCTACACACTAGTGTGCCTGCATCAAGTGAGTATCCTTTGGTTTTGCACTTCCCACACACACACACACACACACACACACATCTGTATTTATTTGAGACAGGCCTTGTACTTCCTGTCGATCTAGTTTGATTACTTCCTTTTCTGCTTTTCTCTCCGTCCCTCATTCCAGGCGGAGTACCAGGAGCTGGTGGAGTCTCTTCTTGCCACGCAGCGAGATGCCGTTGTCTACCAGCGTCTGGCTGATGCCTTTAACAAGCTGACCGCCAGCAGCACGCCACCCAGCATGGACCGCAAACAGAAGGTGGCCTTCCTCAAGAGCTTAGAGGAATTTGTGTCCAGCGTAGGGGGGCTGCTTTGTGTCAAATAACCACTAGCGCCTGGACTTCCCTCCCACCTAGCCCCTATTTCTACATCCGATCCGCTCACAGACGATCTACCTACCTACCTTGAACACATCTGACCAGGCCAAGCCATGGAGAAGACAGACAGGCAGCCAGACAGAGGACCAGCACTGTGAGACTGACGGGAAGGGTGGAGACGAGTGACGTGAGGTTATGACTAGGGTGTGGTTTGGTCTAGTTCCACGCCTTCTCCTCCCCCTGTCCCACCCCTAGGACCCCAGTGCACACAGACAGTGGTTTTTGGGGGATATAGATGATGGAGAGGTGGGGTCAGAGAGGGATGGACTTCACTCCCTGCGCCCCTCTGTCCCATGATCGTCCAATCATTGTTTACGTTTGCCAGTAGGAGGGTTTGGATGAATGCAGCAGGAGGGGCCAATCTGTTCAGAGAACCCTATGCCCCTCCCTCCAACTCTTCCTGCCTCTACACCCTCCCCCAGAGTGCCTTTGTTTTCTTGTTTGTGTCGTGTCGGCTCCAGTCTGTCTGTGTGGCCAAGCTAAGACGTGTCTTACTGACAGCAATGACTGTGTCTGTCAAACACACCAAGACCACGGCAAAAGCGTGCACATGCAGATCTCCATGACAACCAGAAACTTGGTCCCACCACCTTATCAGGTTGCTGTAGCTGTTATTGGGAAGGCAGATGACAAAAACCAAATCACTTTGTGTTCATCAAGAGTGTATATATGTTTTCAAAAAATTGAAAAAGTGTTTAAAACAATGACAGAAACATTTTTATAAGAGGATAGATGGCAGAAGAGCAGAATTTGTATGGTTATGATGAGTTCACATCAAGAAAAAGGGGGCAAGTTTGAAAACCTTTAGATTTGATTTTGGATTTCTTTTTACGTAACCCCATTTTTCTCTTCAATTTTGTGATATCACATCCATAATTAAGGCCTTGCTTCCTCTCAGCAACCCCTATTGGACTTGTGACAGTCAGTGTCGAGGTATGTGTCCATTGAAGCACATCCGATTCCCTTCTGGCCTTATTGTAAAGGGAGACCTTACGGGCTGGAGCTAAAGCATTTTTGAGTGAAAACCTTGATTGAGCTCACAGGTGCGCAAGCTGACACAAGGAGTCACTACAGCGTGATGAAGCAAGGCAACCAAATTCAAATTGCAAACCTGGACAGAGCTGGTCAATGGCTCCGCCCTTCTTAAGATTGCTGGACGAATCTGCAAGCAGGATTCAAACACTGGTCTCACAGGGCTTTTGATATCTTAATTGTTCTGGATTGTAGTTTAATTCTCCCCAACCCTCTGTTTCTCTTGCACCATTTCAATCCACAACCCAGCCAAGATAAGAAAATTAGAGCCTGTTCAAAGGTTGGGCCCCAGATGTTTAGAATACTGTTATTTTTCTATGTCACAGCCACTCTCCACTTCAAAACACACTGGATGGAAGTTCAAGTCCCATTTACTGAAGAAAGCAATAATGAACCAAAAAAGGAACAGAGCCACTTATTTTAACCACGGCATTTGAGACGGACTCACTGGCCTTTCCGTTTAGAGCACTACCCTGGTTGTTTTGGAATGCCTGAATGAATTGTATTGAAATGTAAAAGTGTACATAAACTTATTATATAAAATATGCTGAGTTGTGTTGTTCCTCTTCTGTATACGTGGTGGTGTTTTCATTTTTCCCCACTTTCATGTTCATTAATTCCAAATATTGAAAAAGTTCCATCCATGTCTAAAGATGGTTCTCAAAAACACAACTTAGATTCAAGCAGTTTGGGTTTTATGTGAACAGCGCAATTAGTGAAGCCGAATTCAAGAGTTAGGCCTGTGTCTGAGTGGAAAGGAGGATAAAGGGTTAGCATGTGACCTATTGTTCACCAACCCATTTTACCCTGATTTTCACAATTTGAGACTATTAAAAATCAATGGTTATGTTTTCAGCAAATCTTAACATATTTAGATTCTAAAAATGTAATGTAATCACATTTAACATTATTTCCATTGTGTATACTTTGTTTTTGTTTCAAGCGTAATGCAAAATGGTAATCCATAGGGAATATACAGAATAATCAATTGTAATTGTTTTGTAATTACCATTAGGAATGGTTGTCAGGAATTTGAGTTGGCACCGGGGAACTTTCCATAATGGGTAAGATATAGGGATGCGTCCGGTGTTTCCGGTACAATTTGGCCATTTTTAATGACAGGGCAGGTTAAAATGGGCTGGGGCGGGTTGATTTACAGATACGGTTTATGGGAAAAAATAGCGTTGGGCGGGTTTTGTGGAGTCCCCGGGTGATTTTCCTGTATGGTGTCACTAAAATCTGGCAACCCTGGATGCGTCCTTAGAAATGTCTGGAGTCCTCTACCTCTAACCTTCTCTATGGTTGTCAACAAGCTCAATGGTTGACACGATGTGAAACGGTAGCAGGGTATTAACGCTGTTAGGCTAGGAAGCTATTCATGCAGAAAGCCACAACTCAACCGTCAACACACCACAGTAAGCAAAATACAATGTTGTGCCGTTTTAATTAACATTAATAGTTGCTAGCGCGGTAGTAGCCATATAATTAGAGCTTCTCGAGCGTGCGCGATAGTAGTAGCACACCAAACTCTCGGACGCTAGCTAACTTGCTAGCTATGTGTAGCTAGTATCGCAAATAGCAAGTTTAACCGTTACATCTAACAGTTTGGGACCTAGCTTGCTACGTCAACTGCACCTCCATGTTACTTAACACAAATATTTGCTATTAATGTTGTCGTCTGTGTTACGTGTAGTTGGCGACCTTCTACTACCCTAGCAAGTCGTTTGAAGCAATGAGTGACAGCGACGACGATGTCCCTCAGCTGTCCGCGGCCACCCTTGCTGCCCTGCAGGAGTTCTACGCTGAGGAGAGGGACGGGCTGGTGCAGAACACGGCACCGGTAGATAAATTCTCAGTTGGGGCGGTGGAAGAGGACTGGGTACGTTGACAGTGTTGTGATATGGTGAACAACGTATTGGTAGACAGTTCGGTCGTCCCACACAGTCTGGTGTTCTCCCTCCGTCACGAGCTCTATAGCTACATTATGGTTTAAACTTATTTATATCTGTCCACTAGCGTATGAGCCAATTCTGGTACAACGATGCGACAGCAACACGGCTAGCGGAAGAGGTCATCCAGGAAGCTGGAAAAGGTGGCAGGTTAGTTTTTTTCTGTATCGTCTTCACACTGCCCCTCTAGCCAGCCAACATGTTGCTGTTGTTGCATTTTACATTCCATACCTGTTACATTCCAGGATAGCCTGTCTGAGTGCACCCAGTGTGTACCAGAAGCTGAAACAGGGGGTGGTGGAGGGCTCTGGAGGTGTGTCGGCTGTGGTTCTAGAGTACGATCGCCGTTTTGCCACTTATGGCCAAGAGTTCGTCTTCTACGACTACAACGAGCCTCTCAGCCTGCCAGAAGATGTGGCCCCGCAGAGCTTTGACGTCGTCCTGGCCGACCCTCCCTACCTGTCTGAAGAGTGCCTCACCAAGGTCGCCCAGACTGTCAAGTACCTGGCCAAGGGCAAGGTCCTGCTCTGCACTGGTGAGCTTTACATAGCTGCTTGGGCTTGTTCCCTTCCCCACACTCAGAACATTTAGTAAATGCATTCTTACACGTATACAAAAACGATAAGGTAATAATGTACTTTTTTAATCTAATATCATTTTTTCACCTACCACGGTCCTTTAGGAGCTATAATGGAGGAGCATGCAGAGAAGCTTTTGGGCCTAAAGATATGCCGCTATATCCCCAAACACAACAAAAATCTGGCCAATGAGTTCCGCTGTTTCACAAACTACCCCTCAGGCCTCCTTTCCTGAGGCTGTATAACCCTTAGTGTGTCCACAAACGGTCTTGCATCAACCAATTTGGACTTGAAGGATATCTGGGACTGTTGAAAGGAAGAGCTGCCTTGTTGTCCATTGCCTGTCAGACATTCAAGGTTTCATTTCTGGGTCTATGTTAACAAAGAATGGGGATGGTTTTAAAATATTTCTCATCGTTGATAACAGAATGATCAAGTGAATAATGGTATTCACATGCTTTATTTCAGTGTAAATAATATTTTGTATACACAAAGACAATAAACATGTCTAAAATGTAAAAATCTCTAAACTGTTAAATATCTGTCAGATGTAATTTGCAGGATCTGGTCAAATGTTTAGGTGATTGTGTAGTACAGCTTCATTCACCCACAGATGGCAGTGTGTGCTAAGTGTAATACTACTCTATTTTCACAATCTTCACAGGGGTATTCAACTCTTACCCTACGAGCTCCGAAGCCTGCTGGTTTTCTGTTCTACCTCATCGTTGATATTACAATACCTCTGGTGTGATATTATAAAGATTTAATAAATTCCAAATTGCTTTTTACTTCTAGGAGTAGTCTTTAAATACATAATCATAATCTGCCATTTTGTCTTGCCATAACATTTTGGGTAGGATTAACAGTAATTTAACTAAAACTAGATAAAAGCAATTGTTTTGCTTCTACTGTTGAATGGGTATAAAATGGGTATAGAATGGGTATATAAGCACATGCTGCTTAACTTGTTTTTGGTAGCCATTTCTTAGGCTCCCAATCCTGAATGGAAATGCTGATTGCTGTGGTTACCATAGTAAGCACAGAAACAGTCAAGGACAATTGATAGGACAGGCAATAAAATTTGACATTAACGCCACAAACGGTCACCAAAAACATCTGGATGACCCAAGAGCAACCTGCATGTAAAAGGATAGGCAAAAATAACTAGTCATTACCCAGAGGTAGGGTTGCCACTCGTCCCGTAAAATATGGAATTGTCCCGTATTTGACACTTAAATCTTGCATCCCGTTTTGAATCAATACGGGACGCGATTTGTCTCGTATTTTCATAAACGTCCCATACACAATAATTAACAAAATAAAACAGGGAGTAGTTAGGCCAGCTAATTTATTGCTAGATGAGTCCTGCGCCTGCGTCTCTTTTCTGTGCCAAGTACTATCTGTGCAGGTGCATAGGCTACAGTCACGGTTGTTTACTGCAGCGTTTTGAAAGACAAACAGCTACTCAGTGTTGCAGGGTGATAAGTACACATAGAAAAACACAGGAGGAAGAGAGAAAGCTGTTGACTGTTTACTGCTGTTACTGGTCCACAAAAACAAACAAAAAAGACTTTTAGACTTTCTAATAGTCTTTCTAATTAGACTTTCTAATAAACTTATGACTGTGGAAGAGGGTTGAGGAAAATAATTGATTTCAAGTTTAATAAATTTTTCAATCCATTTATCTTATTTTCAATGTTCCTTGTTAATAAAGCACTTCAAACTTTAAGTACGAATCTAAATGCTTTCTTGAAACAATGTTTTAAGTTATGATTTACTACCACTGGTGCCCCACGCCTCAGCCCTTGGTGGTTGTGGCCCTGAGGAGCCGGGGGGGTCCTTTATTTTTTTTGCATGGAAGGTGGTAACCCTACCGAGAGGTCATTCAGTCAACTCTAGAAGTATCAGCACCCTTCATGAAATTGAAACCTATGTTTTGCATAAAAAAATCTAACTAATTTCAATTAAATGTTTTGTGTTTGAGAACTTCTGTTGAAATTAAAGTATAAGGCTTCCTCTTTTGTTTGAGACCAAAATATTACTTGTTTGTGTTTGTTTTCAAAAGACCTATCCGAGGCCCTTCTGAAAGATTATTGATACCCATGAGTCGATTTCCAAGCAGTTAGAAGTACGTAATTCCACTATTCGACAGATCTACAAATGGAGAAAATCCCAGACCACTGGCACTCCACATAGGACAAGTCATCCCACCGAATTCAGCCCAAGAGCTGACCAGAAGATGCTCGTGGAAATCGCGAAGAAACCCTGGATAACATCAAGGGATATACAGGCCTGTCTTGCCAGAAACATTGTGAAAGTGCATGAGTCAACTGTCAGAGAGACTACACAAACTTGGCATACCTGCGGGGTCAGGAAGGAAGTAGCCTCTGCTTTAAAAAAAGAATGTCATTAGACAACTGACGTTTTCCTGACAACACCTGGGCAAAGACCAAAGCTAGTGGAACAATGTGCTCTGGACATATGAGTCAAAGGTAAAGTTGTCTGGCCGCTATGCCAGACACCATGTTTGGCAAAAAAAAACTCACACCAAACATAAAGCATGGAATTGGTGTCATTATGGTTTGGGGCTGCCTCAGGGCATGGCCAACTTATCATTTAGTCAACCTTTTTGTACTAGAGAATTCTTGAGAAGAATGTGATGCCGTCTTTCAAAAAGCTGAACTGAACACTGATCTTGCGCCCGGACAATGATCCAAAACACAGAAGCAAAGCTACAACAAAATGGATTAAAAAAAAGAAATGGGGGGGATAGCCGAAGTCAAAGCCCTGATCTCAGTCCTATCGACAAGCCCTCGAACATGACACAGTTGATGCAGTACTGTAAAGAAGAGTGGGGAAATATTCCTCTGATACGATGTAAGACAATGATAGCTACAATAAACGGCTATTATGTTATTGTAGCCAAAGGGAGCAACCACGAAATTGCATTTCTGTAAATGTTTAATGAATACATTATTGCAAAGTGTACATTTTCAGTGTTATTTGTTAAATTAGGTTACCTTTATCTGTCAGTAGTGTTGAAGTGAATAAATATCGATGTGAAAAAGACAACTGCATTCACTTTTTCACATGACTGTAGAGGTCGCTGTAGCAGCGGTCACCTGCCAAGAGTGAGTGTATATTGCATGGAAATATTGATATGCACCCATTACACTCAGAGCCGCTTAAAAATATCGTGGCACGTCTAAACGGCCAAATATAGAAGTTTATTGATGGTTTATGAACTGTATGTCCTCCAAAAGTGTCTGCTGTCTTAGTAACCATATTCATGTCATACCAAGAGAATTATAAGGCTGTACGGTCCAATTTGGGACTTCGAACCCTCCAACTTCTGAGTAACAATCAACAATTGTCATAAGAGTTTTGTGAATATTTTTTTTTTATTAAATTCATAGTTCTACAACTTTGCCTGAAAACTTTGCCTCACTGTTGGACAAATGTCACACTGGTTCCACATTTAAGAAAATAAATTCAACAAAAAAAAAAATGATACTCTGCATGAATACTCGTGAACTTATAAAACGATACATTTAGTAGGCCCATCATAACATCTTAGTCAACTTTAATTTATGAACAAAAATGGAGCGTCCACGTAAATTATACGTTCTTATTGGATCGAAGCTTGCCGGATTTTGGCTGTTTTCTCGCCAGGCTCTGGTTGATACCCTGCGCGTTTCTGTCCTTTTCCAGCAAGGGAACACATGTACATCCCACCGCAACAGAGACGTAAGTTTCTGTATACGAGTAGCGCCCTCCAACGCAGGCCCCAGTTCGTCGCAGGATGACCCATGGCATGTACACAGGGGTACTTCGGTACTGGTTGCTCTCCTGTCCAAAAGGACCTGTCAGACAGCCTTTACACAGACAATATGCCTCAGGTATAAACCTCGGATACCTAGCCGGTTCGTGGGAGATCCTGTTGTAGGACAAAAACACACAAAAAAATCAAAATAAATCTGTTATTACTCAGTGGGGAAATATTGGCCCACTTGTCATTTACATCCAGTATTCCTACCTGTATGCCCAGGGAGATATACTGAGAAGGTTGACGGGGATACGGGACTTTCTGTCGCGGACAGGACGACCCGCTGACGGGCAGGTGAGATTCTGCCTCTCCAAGGGTGCAAGCTGCAGAGTGTGATGAAACGCGCTAAGGACGCCCACCGATAGCCGACCAAATATCTGCTCAAGGATCTCTTCTGGTAAGTCCGAACACTTTCGGCTCCGGGTTGACTTCTTGGACTCCTTGGCTGCTGATGCCGCTTCGCATAGCAGCACCAGACTGAAAAACACAACAGCTGGTCGAACAAACATTATTGCGAACTTGTGCCAAACCGAAATACTAAACTTCAACTGAAATCTGACTGAAAAATCGTATTTTCAGGCTATAAAGAGCACTGGGTAGCGTTTGACGTATGCGAAAACCTCAGTCCATTTTGGTTCCTCCCATGTAATTCTTGTTGCGCAAATGGAAACATTGCAGTGCGCTCTGGAGTCACACAGATGTTTTGACGAAATTCAGGTAGCCTACTTCATTTCGAAATATCTTCGATTGGAATGTAAAATCAAACAGTCCAATCTCTTACACAGCCAGCTGTGATTGACAGAAAATGTTCGTATAACTTATGAATTCAACCACCAGCGCTCGAATAAACGCCTAATCATACGGAACCAACAGACAATATTAACTGGATACGTTTAGTACTTAATTTTTAAAGAAAAAGGTTACTTGGGATAAATTATCAAAAAGAAAGCTGGGGCTGATTAGGTGGCCATGACTAAATGTAGTCAAGACACCAGCATTAACACCCATAAGTACTCTTCAGAGACCACAGCATCTTGATCCAGGTTTAAAACACCACCTACAGCACAGCGCCTTTCACAGCCCTGGGGCATGGGGTTTGATCTTTGAACCAACCAGAAGAACCTCCAAAACCAACTTTAGTAGCTTCTGCTCTCCCATCCAGGAAGTGACCAGGAAAAACCCTGCTTATCTTCAGAGCCAAGTGAGCAGTGAAATGCAGGGTGCTATGCCCCTGGCGTTTTCAACTGAGATCATACTTTCATCTCATTTGCAGTTAAATAATCTAATGATGCTTTTGAGTTGAACAATTAGGGCCATTTTCTCAAACATAGGTCTAATCCTAGTCCCTTAAACTAAAAAAACAAAAACACCAAGCTGAATGGAGATCTTCAGTGTCTCCAATGATCTCTTCTGATGTCTTAGTCCAGGACTAGGCTTTATCTGTGTCCCCAAAATCAGCCCTAAATCTATTACCCACCTTAACACTATGCATCTAAAAGAAGCAAACATTTTTGTTGAAAAAAATATTTTATCATAAATAATACAAATAAAATAGTTCACATGACAAATCAGATGCACATCAGAACTTTTTTACCTCATTCTGAAGACAAGACGGAAAAGCTTGTAGTAATTACAATAAATTGCGCTAACTATATATAAATATCAGTATAAAGTATTAATTTAAATGAAGAGCTTCAAAACTGGATTAAAACTGAACTACTGTCCGGAGAATACTATGGAAATCATCATTTACACCATAGGTTTTCCTAAATGTGTTATGGACGCTGGAGTGAAACTTCGGTTGTTTACTCTACTGGAAGGTGATATACAGATACTCGTGTTTTGAAAACTGTTTCCTGAGGGGTTCAGTGGGACTGGCTACTCTGGAAGTAGGTCATCTCCCAACTCTTCATCTGCAAAGTCATCATCCTCTGTCCGCTTCTTGGCAGCAGTCTTTGGTCTCTCTATCTGGGGTCCCAATGGATCCATATATGAGGCATCTACACACACACAAACACATTTACAGTGGACAGTGAATTGTACACACATGTTGCAGTCTTCATTGGTTCATCTTTACGATAGAGATTGTGTGTCTCACCTATGTCTCTCTGGCTGCTGGCCTCATAGGGTTCATGGGAGCCTGGCAGTGCCCTCATCTTTGCGCTCAGCCTCTCCCCCTTACCACTGGTGGTATGACTGCTGTGTCCACTATCTGATAAAACCACTTTGTTATATAGAGGACTCTGGATGAACATAACCTGCTTCAGTAAGGACTTTGCTATTGAGGTCATTGTAAGACCAGGGTTCAAGCCCTGCTTGTGGATTAGCCCAGGGGTCCCAAGAAGGGCAGTGCAATAAGTTAGCACTGTCTGGGTTTGGATGGTTAGTGGTCAAATTTGTCTGCCTTGCCAAATTTGTCTTGGCTTCTATTGAGGGCGTTGTCAAGTACAACCCTGTTTCCAAAAAGTTGGGACGCTGTGTAAAATATAAAGAAAAACTGAATGGAATGTTATGTGCAAATTACTGAAACACTATATTCAGTAGAAAATGGTACAAAGACAACATATCAAATGTTGAAACAGACATTTTGTTGTTTCTTGAAAAATATTTGCCCACTTTGAATCTGATGGCAGCAACATGTTTCAAAAAAGTTGGGACAGGGGCAACAAAAGACTGGAAAAGTTGTGTAATGCTAAAAACTAAACCTGGAGGAACATCTCACAACTAATTAGGTTAATTGGCAACACATTAGTAACATGATTGACTATAAAAAAAAAAGCATCCCAGAGGATGAGTCTTTCAGAAGTAAAGATGGGGAGGGGTTCATCACTCTGTGAAAGACTCCGTAGGCAAATAGTGTCACAATTTAAGAATGTTTCTCAATGTAAAATTGCAAAGAGTTTGAGGGATCACTTCCAAAAACCACTGTCTGTGAACAGAGTACATTGCTGCATCCAAAAATGCAAGTTAAAACTCTACCATGCAAAGAAGACACCATATATAAACAAGTTCCAGAAACACCAACGCCTTCTCTGGGCCCGAGCTCATTTAAGATGGACTGAGGCGAAGTGGAAAACTGTCCTGTGTTCTGATTAATCAAAATTGTAATTCTTTTTGGGAATCATGGACGCCACGACCTCCGGACTAAAGAGGAGAGGGACCATCCAGCTTGTTATCAGCTCACAGTTCAAAGGAGACCCCAAACCGTTGAGCAGCTGAAATCCTATATCAAGCAAGAATGGGAAAACATTTCACTTTTAAAACTACAGCAATTGGTTTCCTCAGTTCCCAAACGTCTACAGAGTGTTGTTAAAAGAGGTGATGCAACACAGTGGTAAACATGAACCTGTCCCAACTTTTTTGAAACGTGTTGCTGGCATCAAATTCAAAATGGGCATGTATTTTTCCAAAAACAATAACATTTCTCAGTTTTGACATTTGATATGTTGTCTTTGTACTATTTTCAATAAAATACAGGGATAAATGATTTGCACATCATTGTATTCTGTTTTTCTTTGCATTTTACGCAGCGTCCCAAATTGTTTGGAAACGGGGTTATAGTTAACGATTCCAATTGGTTGGGAGGAGTCAACCAATGAACAGAGAGCATTGTCTTGTTAAAATTGGATTAAAATGATCAAGTCATGTGGAAAAACAATTAATATAAAAATACTTTTTGATATTAGAATAGAAAAAAAATTGTTTGTAAACTACACATCACTAAGCTTACTAATGATGGAAAATAATCCATTAAGTTTTTTTTAAACCCTCCCGACAAAAGAAAGACAATGATGTTGAAATCTAGGATGGACAACAATTCGCAGAAAGAGAAAATGCACACTTGCTGCAGTACAGGAGTGGGAATGATTGAGAAGGTACAGCATAGTGATGCGTTAAGAACATTGTTCTACTTCATTTTTAGAACCGTGGGTGGACAGGAACTATGAAAAAATGTCAGTGCAGCTTTTTGGAGTTAATTAAGGACCAAATGTCTTTCCTGGGGCAACATTTGTTTGCCAACCACGTTTAAGCTATTTGACTGCCATCTAGTGCCAATAAAAATAAACACTGTCAAAGATTTGGTTCAGGACTCCAGCATTGCAGGGAGTGGCAGATCCTCCAATAGTAGTTTGACACTTTTTTCAAACGCAAAACAAGACTACTTCAAAATGGAGCCAGCATCAATGGTGCTGCCCATGTGTTCCCATACATCATAGCAGCACTGATACAAATGCAAATGCTCTATCTAACTCTATGGAGCATACAGACAGAATGAACCTGCTTGCCTATTGTTAGGACGTGCCCTTTCAGTACCGTGACACCTGTAACTACATAGATCACATTTAACAGACATTGTTCCCTTCTGTTAGAGACATAAACCAAGAAAAGCTACTGCTTAATAATACTACACACTTCTGTTCTACAGGTGCTGGTCATAAAATTAGAATATCATCGAAAAGTTGATTTATTTCAGTAATTCCATTGAAAAAGTGAAACCTGTATAATGTATACATTCATTCCACACAAACTGATATATTTCAAGTGTTTATTTCTTTTAATTTTGATGATTCAACTAATGAAAACCCCAAATTCAGTATCTCAGAAAATTAGAATATTGTGAAAAGGTTCAATATTGAAGACACCTGGTGCCACACTCTAATCAGCTAATTAACCCAAAACACCTGCAAAGGCCTTTAAATGGTCTCTCAGTCTAGTTCTGTAGGCTACACAATCATGGGGAAGACTGCTGACTTGACAGCTGTCCAAAA